>RXPK01003879.1:0-52853 GCA_004143645.1 Protaetia brevitarsis | reverse complement strand
TTTTTAAGTTGGTAACAAATTTGAAATACATAGGTGTTCGAGAAATCATCATTTATCGCCTTGAAAAACTTTTCTTTTTAAATATTCGTTTATTTTACTAACAACGTCCACATTATTTACGTTGCTCTTGAATATGGAATCACTATAAGGCAATAAAGTTAGGTTTGTGGCGCTATGCGCAAGTCCTCTGACATTTTTCTGAGGTAACTACAAATGGCGCCACTATGTTTTTAGAGAGATAGTTATCGCTTTCACCCCGAATAGTTATCAGTAGAACAGGCCCAGTAGCACCAAATATTAGTAAAATATTTTTTTGCCAAATATTATTTTATATAGGAAGTGACAGATTTTTTTTATTTCATAAATATTGCAAACTAATATTTCTCCGCATATTATCCAAATACATATGTAGTATATTATTATTTCTATATAGGTATAATATTTTTTCAAATATATATTCCATATAGGAAATGACAGATTTTTTTATTTCGAAAATATTGTAATTAATATATAGAGCATATTGAGAAATACTGGTTTTCTTATGTGCTTTAATATTGCTAATCCATATACATGTGGATGGTCTCGTGAAAGTATCTGCTATATGATTTTCCATTGCAACAATAATTTATAAAGCATTATTAAAATCAGAACTCAAATCTGATCTCAAATCGAATAGAAACAATTTGAAATCGAGTGTGGTTTCAGTTAGGATTTTGACGCCAATAAACACTTTCTAATTATTGCTGTAAAACTTAGAAAAATTACATATGAGATTATGTCACAACACCATTCCTATGTACATTAGAACCTCCAGTATCCGGACTAATTGAAGGTAACATGCTGGATAATAAAAAATCCTGATAATCGAGAAGACATAAAATATACATATGAACTTTTTTGTCAATATAATTCCGGTAATGAGAGGTTCTACTGCAAAATAAAAAATATGGAGTAAACAATATTTAAGCAACACAAGATAACCAGTAATTCTTAACATACTCTACATATTAACAACATACATATACAAAAAAAAGGGCAATGCTGGACGGCATACTTCTACAAGATAAAAAGTGTGCTAATTTTTTTATTTCAAAGATAAATAATCAAATGCACATTACTTAAATATACAAGATTTTGATTGCGCTAGTATACTGATACTGTCTTTTAATGATTCATCTGGTACCCTCATATGTCGATCTCATCTGTGCAACTGATTAAATTTTATACAACAATTGACATTGTTTATCAGCAAATATTCCACACCAACAATCGCCTCAAGACATCTGCAACACATCAACTTTTGTATAAAAACACCTTACTACTCATATACTGTACAACTTACCACTAAAACTGGGTGCTCGTAGAACTTAGACGCTGATAGCTAAAATCGAAATATTCACGTAATATATATTTGGCAGTATTTTAAACCTTGATGAATGTTTATGCAACTATTGTATTAAGGAAACAAAATTTAAATAAAACAATACAAAACATGTATATAATTATTGCAATTATTGTCTACTTTTAAAAAGCCTTGCCTACCTGTATCAACGCTGTCATAACAGCATTCGTCTCATTCTCGTTGTTTCATCCTTCTGTCATCTTTACTACAAAAAAATCTTGTTAATGTACTGCATCGTGTAACCATTCCTCTTACCATCAATTCTGTTTTTGCTATATTTGCAATATCCCAAAATGTTCACCGATATTTTGATATTTGTTATGCATATCTCCATTCTGTAGGCTGCTAATTCAATTTTTAAGTGTGTTTGACCAAATGATACTTATGACAATTTCGAGTTGGACGACATACCTCTATCCTGTAACATTATTTTGTAAACATGCAGTAACACCTGCGTTAACAAGTCTTAAACCTATTAAATTTATAATATACGATACTTACCAGTTGTCAATTATAACCAGTGCAATGTTTATTCACGACTTCTGTTCTTATAACCCCACAATCATGGACACAAAACTACACACCACTGCTATGACTCCACTCACCACTCACGTGATGCACACGTGCTTGTCGCTTGTTTACGATACGATATATGCACTAACTCACGTGACTCAAAACAGCAAGTAGGATTGGACAACCGCAGATGAAAAATTTGTAAAACCTTAAACCAGTAATTAATACTTCAAATACAAATTAAAATAATAAGAGAAAAAGATTAATTTTTGTTTAAAATAGAGTATATTTTGTACATGCGTTATTCTACTTAAAAATATATTATTAATTCTTTCAATATTACGAACACGAATTATATATAAATGTTAAGATATTCGATTAAAATGCTGTTAGAAGCCACGAATTAAAATTTTTTAATAGATAACCGAAATTATGACCAACCCAATCTGTGCTTTGTTTTTTACATGAATATCCAAAGTGTAACAAAACACTATACTTTGTTGGTTAAGTAAAACCTGATAATATTTATCATGTATGTAGATATAATAGTTGTTAAATATTAAAGTCATGTTGTATAAATATTGTGTGCTACATGATTATATTTCCCATATAAAATAATATTAAATAAATATTTCGTAAAACCAAAAATAAGATATTGGAAAACGATTATAAAATAAATATTCAAAAAATATTTTGCAATCAATATTAAACTCGCAATATTTATAAATATTGCTATATATTGAATGTTAACTCTTTGTTTGAATGTGTGATATAAATATTGTTTCCAGTATAATAAATAGATGTTTAAATATATATGCACAGTTATAAATAAATATATATAAATGGTTGTTTATGTTGAAATATTTCTCATACCATATAATATTTGTAAAAATATTAAATAGATATTTTATAAAAATTTGGTGCTACCTGGGGGATCTAAGACACTTTTCAATGTATCTGTGTATTTTTTTATAGAAGATAACACATTGCTTTGTTATTTTGTACGTATGTTTCAATACTACTAATTTTACCCGTTTTTTTTTTCCAGTTTTCTTAGACAATTCTTTGTTCTTAAGTTTTAAGATAAAAAATATCGTAATCAATAATGTGATAATAACATTTTGTTTTCAGGTATGCTCCGTATTATTTATACAAAGGAGCTAAGTATCCCCATTATTTATCTGGTACGGGGTACGTAATGTCCATCGATGTAGTTACTAAATTATACATGGCGTCATTTCATACATCAATATTTTACTTGGAAGATGTCTATATTACAGGTTTGTATTAAAAGGAAATTAATGGTTTTATTAAAAAAAAAATAATAATGTGGGAAACATTACTTGGTACAAGTTTCACATAAATCTTATTGTATTGTTCTCAATTTTTTCCATTAAAATGATGTGAACTAGCTATTAACACCATTCAATTCTCAACAAATTGTACCAGCAGTATTCGACAAAATAAACATAAACTGTTTCTATTGCAATCTCCAGGTATATTATCCGAAGTCATCAAGTTAAGGCCCCAGGATCACGTTGGTTTTACGTATCGCAAGAGGGATTTCATTGCTTGCACGTATCTGACCGCAATTACCACGCATAGACTGAACGAGACGGAAATCAGAGATTTGCATGCGTTAATTCGGAAGACGGATTTCCGAACGTGCAAGAGAAAAGCGCCGACAAAAAGTAAATTCTTTTCCATTTTTGGATTAATCGATATATACCTGTGAACGATTCCGCTCGCATCACTCACTCATTATTTTGTCCGAGCTTTGCGCATTAATCAAACAACGCAAGCTTTATTGTATTTAGGAGAGTTATAGAAGCGACATCTCGTTCGTACATTTGGAAAATCGTATTCGGTTGAAGAGTTCATAATGTTTTTTCGCGTTGTCGTTTCATTTTGACCATATTTGACTGCTTTTGTGGTGGATCTGATTTAATCAAATTAACGTAAGGAAATGGTTGTGTGAAAAGGATGCGATATTTTTTTTCATCATTACTTATTAAAGAATATGTGACTAATGTAATTTTCCAAAACATTATTTTATCTGCTATACATATTGTTTTAATTAATCGTATTAAAGTGCTTGGCACAATAAAAGCATTGCTGTATCTATGTTAATTACAACAGAAACTAAAGAAAATATATGAATAGCAGATCGTATTACTAATTGTTCTACCTAAATTCGTTCTACATCAGATAGCATAAACTCGATTCTGCTTATAACCGAAATACCTAGCACTAAACATTTTAACCCACTTTAGTTTAGAGCAAATATTGCTTAGTTCTATACAAAAACACAAATAATTATATGTCACAAATGCTTTTTAGGTAACTTTACAAGAAAAGATATAAAAGACAAAAGGTGCACTAGTTTCTTCTTTAATTTTTGCTGATCTTTACTCATAAACTAGCAATCACTTCAGCGAAAAGTAACTGTAATGTATATAAATGTAAAAATATATATTGGCGTTATTTTTCTACAAAGTAGGAAACTAAAGCAGTCATATCATGTTTCTCATTATTAATATTTACTGTATTTAGAAAATTGACTGTGATTCCATTTCTGTATATTAAGGAATTTTTATTAATATTATTTATAATTTATACAAGCTGTAATTATAGTAGATTATATATTATAATTTTACATAGGAACTGAATAGTTATATACTGTATTGTACATTACGCTAATTTAATAATTAATAGAATCTCGGTTTTTTTTTATTTAAATTACTTTATTTTAAGGTAGGTCGGTGCTCATTGTTATTTACTAGGAAAAATTGTATTCGTTATGTTCCTTTTTTTCAGCTGCTAATTGATGTATTGTCACTTTTCTTTTTTTAATATGTACAGCTCCTACCAAAAAAAAGTTAACGACCTACGCGAAAATGTATGTGGCGAGCGCATTCAGGATGGACTATAGCTTTTACGCGACTGCGGTTTATCAGTCTTATCAGATCTTATGTATGATTCGTTGTGTATTTATCCGTCACAGGATTTCTTATTTTTATAATTTAGTTTTTGTTATTAAGACATAAACAAGCACGCGTTGAAATAATATTTTTATGTATTCCTTGGTAAAATAGATTTTGTGTTTCTGCATGTTCTTATGGATTTATTAGTATACCTTATTTCGCATATATGTATACGGCCAATATGGAATATAGTGGATAGATAAGTTTCTTTCTTTCATTTTCGTAATTTTTTAATTGTAACATATAGCAATAAGTGAATTTGAATATAAATAAAATATATAGTTTTCAATAGTAAATGCAAGGACATACTTTGCTAGTAACGGATCATACATATACACATGTGATACTGTAATAACAAAATATTCTCACTATAAATTTATTTTATTGTTTTATCTAATTATAATATTTGCATAATTTCATTTCTTCAATTTTGAAGCATCCAATGTCTCCAGTCCCCATTATTTTCGATTACTTCCTATAAGTTTCTTATATAGTTTATCTGCATTTTCTGGAATGAAGTCTTTATATATGTATAAATATATTCTGCTTTAATGCAGCTCAAACATTTTCAATAGGACTTAAGGCCGGACTATTTAGAGGCCAGGTCAATACTTGTTAAATAAATGTTTGCGGAACGCATCCATTTTTGCACAAATTGTGATTTCTGCATGGGACAGTTATCGTTCTGAAACACAAAATTGTCCCCATATTTACCGATGACATCATCAGATTTATAAGGATGCCTTCATTTCTGCAACACCTACTGCTTTCATTTCAACTATCCAGTGTTCTATTTTTTTTTTTACTATTAAAAATATAACAGAGACCTAACATTAGTGTCGAGATATACAATCGCAGACAAGAGTTAATTCCAATTTATTTTTCAGTATTGTAAAAAAGCAATGAAAAGCTAACTATTTAGGAAGTATTGAAAGATAATAAAAAAAATAATAAAAAGTTATGCAAAATTTTAATTGAAATTTGTCCGTAACTGTATGTATTTTAGTTATGCGAGGTTTCAATGAAGAATATGTTTATACATACATTATAAGAGGCGAATATCAGATAAACGCAAATGCTTCCCTTTGTGGTTTTTGCCGCAAACTTGTTGCGCCTTAAACTGAATGAAAACTAATAATAATAAATCAAGGTCGTCAATACAACTTTCATAGACAATTTACCAAATGAATAGCGGACATAAAATATGAATTTATCAAATACGAGTAAACATTACGTATGTGGGCTACTTTTCGGCTAGCATAAATAAAATTACTTCCAATAAACACAGTTGTATGTATAGTTCAACCTGAGAATATATAATCAAAATCGCGATTCAGATTGCTAAGCTTTTTGTGGGAGGAGCTGTACATAAGCGCATCAGTTTAATTAAAACTGACAATTTTTCCTAGTAAATAACAATGAGCATCGACCCCCTTAAATTACTAAAAAAATAATTTCTGAAAGACATCAACCTATAATCGAGTTTTTTTTTCGTATTTATTTTAATCTCTTGAACATCAGGAATTTCTTAATACACATTTTTCCTGTGTGGAATTATCATAATACTCGTAAGTAATGTATTGTAATTTAAAAGATTTTTTTTCTATTTATTAGAACATACTCTCTATTTTGTAGGACTACAACATTCATTTAAATGTTTTAGTACTAATATATTGATTAATTTCATACTATATAGTTATAAAATTTAATATTTAATAACTCACAAAAGATAAATACAATTTTTGATAGAATTGTGCCAAACTTTTTTTTGTTTTGCAAATAATATTTTTACATACATTTATTCATTCCTTTCAATAAACATTCTGTTTTTTAACAAAAAATAAGAAATCATCAAATTTAAACACCAATTTTTGGTATATAGATATTAATAATTCACGAGATGTTATCGGACTATAGGAATTTTCTATTATACAATTGTTTGTGATATAATTATGTACATATATTATTATAGATCGATTTATTAATTCATTCGTGTAATATCATTTAAAAACTTTTTCTAAATATTTATATTCTAAAATTTCAATAAGCCAGAGTTTTGAGATAAAAGATATATTCATTATTAAAAGCAAGTTCCAGTTCGAATCTTCAAGAAGGCTTTTTATTCATTCATTTCATTTATGCACTACATGTGTAGGTGCCGAATACAACTGGCCAACTTATTTCATTTTGCGTTATTGTTCAGAGTGTGATGAGATTTCGTTGCGTGGTTGCATATGGTTTCTAACATATTCGATTACACACGAATGAACAAATGCTATACGGACAATAAAGCCCTTTTAGACCTTATGTGAAAATACAATTGCGCGTGATGTCAAAACAGGTAAGAAATCGTTACTTGTACACTCGTTGTTCAAGGAGTAACGAGTACTTGAATACCTGACCTAAAAGTAGTCGTTATTTTTTTCGAAAATAACAGGACGAAGCTATAAGCATCTTAAATATTCTGCTTTTTGTTTCTTGATTTGGTTATGAAGTGTCAAAGTACGATTACAAACACTGGAAGTGACGATTACGAAGACATCACTATTAGTGAAAATTCTTTGGGCATTAAGAAAGTTCAAAAAAATAAATTCAAATGTTAAAATTACACGCTAATTGTATTTATTATAGAATAAGAGCCACTGAGAAAAGTATTTATTATTATTATTATTACTCAGTAATCTGAAATATAAACAAGGTTTGTTCGAACATGCAGTTCACGATCATGTGAACCAACCAGACAACGCATTTCAGCTCGCGAGAACTGCAATCTGTTCTCTGATTGGTTCACGTTATCAGGAACCGTTCGCGAACTACATGTTCGAACAGGCCTATAGATATCTTGTTTGGTCTTATTTTAGAACTATTAAATTTCTTATCAATTTCAAAGAATACAATATTACAACTAATACTTTTTTTCTGATTTATAAACTCAATATCTAACTAAATATCTGAATTTTTTTGAGTGATTTTACCAATGGCCACGTTATAAAATGATTTTTTTTGTATTTAACTGTAATTATCACAAGATTAACGTTATAAAGGAGATATTCTAACATTAATTAATATCTAACTTCACTTCTATGCGCGTATTAACATATGTATGTACAACATACAAAAGTTTTGCATTCCGAGCTAATTGTTTTTATTATTTGCTTAGATTTCACTATTTTTTCTTTCCATTTTTAATTATGTATATGCAGCGTGTCCCATCTGCCCAATAGTCATTACTACTTTGCAAGTTTTAAAATCAAATTCCTTCTAGAAGTTCGAAAAAAATTAATGAGCCAGTTCGGTAGGACACCTGTACACATTTTTTGTTTACTCGAAATGCAAATACTTTTGCTTTTTAGTAGAAAATAGTACGCGATGATGTTCGAAGATTTATTTTAGATATAAATACGTAGGTTATTAAAAGTTACAATAGGATCGGCAACATCATAACAGGCATTTAATTTGAGGTAATCAATCAAAATCAATGTTATATTCTTTAAATTGGTTTCAGCAAACGATAACTCTTAATTGCAAAGGAAATTAAAATTTAATAATAGATACTTATCATCTAATGTTGTAGTTAACATTATCCCTAATAGCCAATTTAAATTTCCTGCCACAATTTTTAGTAACTTCAACGTAAAGAGATTAAAATAACTATGGATGTGTGTTGAAGTTACTAAGAATAATTGCGGACAATTTAAATTTGGCTATGTAGGATATGGACTAGTTGTAAAACTTTGTTTCGAATCTACATTAGTAGAGATGTATTAAATCAAATGTATATGATATTTGTACAGATATTGATGAAATATTGTAGATTAAAATTTAAAAAATAAATATATTAATATTTTATATTATCTCACTTGGTTTCTTTATTTTTAATAATAGAGTAGTAACAATAGTTGGTCTTCATTGAAGTGACTCTTAAGATAAGGCTTTGTCACCAACTTCACTCTATTGAATTCTATTTACTATATCCACGACAGTCCACGATACAAATGACTAGAAGGTAAGATATTGCGCATGATAGGCGGAGTTAACTTGGCGCGGTGACGTGGGCAATTGAGTTATTTTCAAACAAGCGTACTAGGAACTGCTGTCCTAATAGCCAAATTAAAATTTTCCACAATTATTCTTAGTAACTTCAACGTTAAAACATAAAATTACCCACCATTTTGTAGTACATCAATAGTTATTTTAATGCCTTTACGTTGAATTCACTAAAAATGGTGGCTGCAAATTTAAGTTTCGCTATTAGGGTGATTAACGAAGCGAATTAAAAGATCTATGTTGAAAATCAAAGCATTTTCTCTTTTTATAACAATACCGATTATTACTTCTTATATTTGAAGAAAACTGTTACAATATTACCTATAAAACAAATATTCAGGTAAGATTAAATAACATTTACATAGTTTTAAAACGTGTGGGGTTTATATATTTGATTTAAGTTTTAGAGTTGAGACATTATACAATCTATAGATGATTAAATAAACTATTCGCATTCATATTTTGTTGGAATATATGTTTTTGAAGGTTTCGTTCACTAGAATTCAGTTATTTTGAAGATGGAATGAAAGATAAATTATTCAAATAATATTAACCCTTATTAGAATAGGGTATTCAATTATATGGACAATGCAATCCATTCAAAAAACTTTTTTTATGACCTTAATATTTCCTCATTTATTAATGACTTCTCCAAGAGGTAATAATTTGAATGTAATATAATAAAATTAAATTATTTTAATTTAGAAGTGTTGAAAAACGCTAAATGGCTATTATTATATTATACAGAGTGAGTATAAAGTTACGCATAAAATTCTTAATTTATTTGTAATTATATTAAAAATCGCTGAAACACATAACTAAGGGTTTTAAAAATACTTGCTTTAGGCATCATTAGAACAATCATATCTGTTATCGTTATGCCGATCAATCATTTTTATGTGTATTATAATTATGTCCTAGTAAATTTCAAATTTCCCGCAATGATTTTTAGTAACTTCAACATAAAGCATGGAGTTACCTACGATTTTGTATTACATTCGTAGTTATTTGAATACCTTTACATTGAAGTTAGGAAATATAATCACGGGAAATGTGAATTTTGTTTACTAGGTATGTATTTCTTTTTCAAATAATTATTTTATGTAAAATGCAAACACTGCAGAGATTATTCATTGCATGTAAAATACATGTCTTTCAATTAAGGAAACGGATCTATGAGTATATATTTACCTCTCCTGCCTAAATATGTAAAGTTTCGCACATTTTTATTTTCGATACAAAAACACAGTTTATATTTACGCAGAAATCTTATCGTTTTAGTTAAAATTCCTTTTGATGTGGCTCTGTCATACAAATATTAGAACGTTACCTTGTTAAAATAGTCCTCTTATTTGCAGTCCTTATCGAATGCCGCAAACAACAATGCGTCACTTATGTTTATATCCAATAGATAGAGATATATTACAGAGTACACTCAGTACACTATATTAGGTTTGTTCGCTGGTGCTACACTTTCCACACTGACTCCTACTTAAAACAGGATAAAAGATTTACTCTTTATGCATCTGAGAAAGAGACAATATGTACCAGTGTAATTGGTGTAACACCAACGAACAAACCTATTATAAGGTGACATCTGGTGGGAAAAATTTAAAGAGTTAGGTTTAAATTTGAGCAAATATATTTGATTTGAGTTAGGTTAGATTTATGTATCGTCGTGCTCTATCTCAAAATATTTTATTATCTGCTTAGAAATTAGGGAGTGACTATTTATATTGTTACCGTTTTTCGATATTTAAAATTATTTCCGGGATTCTTCGCTACTGTAAATATGGCCGTGTATTGTAACTTGTGTGGTAGAAGGTAGAATATCAAACGAGAACATTTCGGCGCGACAAACATGCGATGTGAAAATTTCTTATATTTACATGTATTTTACATTCCCAACAAATCGAGAATTGTGTTTGTTATAGTTAATATATATTAACATCACAACACAACTTCTACATATGTGATCATACATTAACTTTCAATTGCATATATATTTTGCCTGAAACTATTTATTTAAAAAAAATAATTTGGTATACATGAGTATGAAAATAATCTTAAATTTTGCAATTATATAGGAATTTATTAGGTTTTCGTTTATATTGTTGCTTAAACAGGAAATGGAATTCTTTTTGAGTAAATATGCCGCGAAAATTATTTTTGTATGTGCGTAGAAGAAACGATTAAAACACAAAGTATAAAAAAAAACATTATACAGCTATCTCATAATGTTGGGACCAAAAATAACTCATTGCTTAGGGCCGTTTTACAAGTACGAGAATTCTTACGCAAATTATAACAAAATTTAATTCGAAAAATTTTGTGAACAATTTTTGTCGGCGACAACTTTCCAGGTCGTTTTACACAGGATAAGGTTAGTTCCATTTGCATTCTTCAGTAACTAAATCTCAAACATTATGATCCACATTTTGCTGGTTTATGGGTTAACTGCTATTTATTTAGGATTTCTGTGATAACGATAATCAAATAACAATTTAATTTAACAAATACGCCTGCTTATAACAACAAATATCGTGAAAATTTATTCCTGTGTAAAATGACCTGAAAGTGTCGCGACAAAAATTCTTACGAAAAATATCACCAAAATTTTCGAGATATTTTTTGTTATGATTTCTGTAAAAATTCTCACTGCAATTCTCACTGTTTCTCTCGTACGTGTAAAACAGCTCTTAGAAAGGCAATGCGCGATATATTCTAATAAGGTTTGTTTGTTTGTCTGATCTAAGCAGATCCGAGGAATTTTACGCGTTTGTTTGTATTTTAGAGCATGATTTGAGCGTGTTTGTTTGTTTAGAGCAAGCAAATCCAGATCACAAAGAGGTTGCTCTTCCTGCTCGGGCCGAGTCCGAGCAATTACGGCATTTGTGCAACATAACATACTCGCACTAACACCGTGTTGTAAACTGTCGTTCTGTAAATGGTAATCTGATTTATAGCTGCATCAAATATGCACGAAATAGATAATATAATGATACCAATGTGATTGATGTAAAGAACGATCATTATATTTTAAAAACTTCACTTGGTAGGTACATAAACACTAGTATATGATGCATTTTTATTGTAGTCTAGATTCATTAATTTGCAAAATTACTTTTACTTTTCCTATTCATAACAGCTGTGACAATCTGACAATAGTAAATGATAAAATTAAGGTTATATTGTAATTGAGCGCGTTTGTTTGTAACATCTTTAAATCCAACTCTGAGACGCTCTCAAGTTACTCTGATGTCAGTAGGTACTGCTCCAAGTAGACAAACAAACAAAGCTATAGATATATGAGAAAAACTATCAAACAGTGGTGCCAACTGTAGCTAATTGTCACTAAAATTGCGCCTTTTTAGGTTTGTAACGGCGAGAAAAAATATAAATAGCAACTTTTGTTATATGTGCAGTAATCAGGTTTTTTGTTATTTCAGTCATGTCAGGTGCACTTTAATGGTTATTTACCTCGGTTCCTCCAAGGCTATACCACTTTCTTGTGGAAATAAATCACTGCCAGGACTATTTTGATAGCAAGTTTTATTAAATACCAAATAGAAATTTATACACCCAAAAAAAAAAGAAAAAATACATGGTATAGTATTCAAATCAACATATTAACAACTCAAGAAGCCAAATACATTTGGCCATATGTCGAATATCTATTTTATAAAAATAAAAGTATTATTATAGATCACAACATTATTCTGTATGTAACGCACATACAAATGCATTCACTACATACCATCAGAAATTCTACAAACGCTGTCATACGCGTATTTAATATTACCATCAGAAATTTTACAAACCTTATCCAAAGACTTGGTAATAGAGTTTATCCTCTTCTCCACATATTTCTTACTTTTCCTAGCTTTTTCTTTGTTCTTTTTCTTCATGTGCTTGTTCCTCTTCCTGTGCCATATATTATCAAATTCACACAATCGCTTGGGCGACCATGTGAGAGTTGTTTCTTCTTCTGTTTTACGTTTGCAACTAATCTTCTTACATCCGTCAATCATGATTTCAGGTACATTTTCATTTAAAGAATCATTTAATTCCTGTAAGAACCTCATTGTTGCTGTATTTTTCTTCTTTATTAATTTCCTTTCGGCCTTGGACAATCTTTCCGTTTTACTGCATTGTGCTTGTTCAAAACTATTATGATTAAAATCTTCAGAACTGTCGGCTTCTATATCCTGTTCTATTCCTAAATGAAGGGAAAGGTTATCAGCATAATATTTTTTGTTGGAAAGAGCAAAACAAACCTTCATCGAAACCATTTGAATCACCATCGTTTGCATTTTCAACAGTCTCTTCATCTTTAATAAAAGACTTTGCGATGATCGTAGCTAATGAATCTTGATGAATTTCAGTGACAGTTTCATTAAACGAAACCGATTTGCATTTCTTCTTCTTTTTATGTTTCTTACTAGAACTGCTACTTGAGCTGCGAGAATCGTCTTCAAAATTAACAACATCATGAGTAGTTTCGATATTATTTTTATGTTTCTCCTTATGCTTAGTTATCTTCTTCATTTTTCTTTCAATGTCGGTTTTCTCATCACATAGAGAAACATTTTGGAGTTTTTTCAGTAACATTTTCTCTTGTTTCTCCAATCGAGATAATTTACCATTGAGCTTTATACCATGTCTAGCGGCTCTATAATAAATAAAACTGCATTTAACGCAATGCAAAGATTTAACAAAGAGATTAAAAGCTGGAATAATAATGAAAATACCTAATAATAAAGACACCTGATAAAATGAGAAATACATGATCAAAAAACCAAAAAATAGATAGAAATTTTAAGAGTTACGCAACCCAGCTAACACAAATATTCATTCAAGAAATTGAAAACTAAACACAAAAACGGCATCACTACAAAAAAAAATGTATTGAATGGATGGATATAGATAATAATAATAACAGATCTTTATATTCAACATTACAAAATGTGAAAAACATGTTAATAAAAGAGAAAATTGCAAAAAAGAAGATTTAAAAATACAACAAATGATTTCTTTTTGAATTTATTGTATTTAAGTTAATAAATGTTGTTTAATAGTACCAATAATAAAATAAGGCAACAAGATTGTACATTAACTAAAATAGACAAGAATAACATTTAACTAGTATCCACTTGAGTTTATACTACTTGTATAAAAACTTTTTATATTTTACAAAACACACTTTGAAAAGCATGTATGTATTGGCAAACTATCTTTACAAGAATTAAAGAAAAACACACACACAGCTCTTATACCTTATCCAGCATATAAATATTTTTAATTTTATTAATCAATGGGATTTAGTACTCTTGAATTCATTTTGATTATAACTGTAAAGTAGGCCGAAGATATATTATACTTACTTATGTGCAGTACGTCCTCCGCAAGCAGCAAATAATTCTTCGTCTGTCAAGCATTGCATTTTAGGCTTTGCAGGTTCTAAAATATTTGGGATATTGTAATTTACTGTACCATTTTGTGTTAATTTTGCAGTCTTTAAAAATGATCCATATTCCAAATTGACATTTCTCTTTTGAAACTCTTTTAAATAGTTCTTGCTTGACATATCAATTGAGTTCACATTTTTATGGATTACTCTTACATTATCGTTTGTATCGTTGTTGATCTAAAAATATATATTTTCCTTAATTACGCATATGCAGCAACTTAAGTACACGACTTGCTTCGAATATTATTTAACGCAGACTGATAGACATTATCCCACCAATTATCTGTGAATTCTTTACTTGGATTATGGCCCACTCCTGTATTATCAAATTTCAATTTAGGTTTTATGGCAGTATTGATGCCATCTTCATTCTTCCCTAAACCTTGGCCTAAAAATTAATGAAGATAAAATAACACAATGAAAACAACATAACCTCTATATAACACTCCACGTTCGTTTACTGCTAAATTTTACATAAGCTATTGTACATTCTCACCATCCTTCCAACCATATTTTTCTAATTGTTTTCTTGCAAAATCCATTTCAATAGAAATGTTTACAATTCCGGTAATAATTAGTACATTTTATGAAAGAAAGATGAAAGCAATTTAATAAAATGCTAATATGTCCAAGTAATAATAAATCGTAGAAAAATGTTCTCCTTCTTAAATACTTAATAGTGTTGATAAAATCTTCGAAAATAATGAAACATTATACTCAGTTTTAATAGTTTTATAATTCACAAACTTTGCTTGTTGCTTTTTATTTAGCATTAATTACAGTCATACCAACATAAACACTTTCACACTACTATGGTAATAGAGTAAAAAATAACTAAATAAAACAGAATTTCATCAAATGTGTTTTCCTACTTTCGGGCAGCATTTCGGGTTAACTAACCTATAATTTTGAACTAAAATGTTTAATTAACTCATTTCAAAAGACTTAAGTTGTTGGTAGTAGTTTACCGTTTGAGTGAAATTTAAAATTTCTGGATTATTCTTAAAATTAATTGCGGGAACTTTGAATTTATCTAATTGGTGACAATGAATTGAAAACTACGTAAGAAATCCTACTTATCAATTAAGTATTTAGTTTATTATTATCATTTATTATGGTATATTTAAATTTTCATAAATTATAGAAACGTGTGAATAATTTATTATATAGGTAAATGTCTCTACTATGTAAGCTGTTCCTTAAAATCTTGTTAAAATATGTTTTTTTTTCACATTATGCTCATTGTAACCTCAATTATTTGTTTCAGCAATAAATAGAAACACCAAATTAATTTTTATAAATATATTTATTCTAACATTCATATAGTACAAGAAGAATCATTAATATCTTCATAACAAGAAATGTTTGTAATGACACAACCGCATACAATACAATTTAAATCACTCATTGTTAAATTTATGTTCCTCAATTTACTATATCTGTACATAAATAATTTATCGAAAGCTGAAAAGAGTATATGGCATTAATTTACATCAGAAAAATTTAAAGTTTTAAGAATGAAAATTATAGCAACATATGGAAGAAACAGGATATCTCAATAAATTAAATAATATTTAAAAAAATCGATGGTTTTCTTCGATATACATATTGTATAAAAAAACACTATGCAGCATCATTCAGTATGCATATTTACTAATCATAATGTCCCCTGATTCTTTTTTTTACAATTTCATGTCAACTTTCTATTTACATTTATTAATCGTGATTAACAATTTGTTTTAGGAACAGCCGATGCGCGTATACACGATTTCTTAGTACGGCGAATAGATCGCCTGTGTAACCCTAGGACTCGCTCTGAAACTCTGAAACACTGGAACACTTTTGTATCTTATGTTATTGGCTTCTGGTTGCTCTATTCTGTAAACATAATCTGAACTTGCTTGATTTACTACAGGGTCGATAACATACCTAGGTCTTTGCACCGTGTTATAAGTGTAATCATTTTGTGGGCTGAATCCAGTAGGGAAATTCCTTATCGGTAAATTTGGCAAGGTCGGATTTAGTGCGTCATTTAAGGTAACGTCGTATTCATTTTCATCTAAATCCAGCGGGTTTTTCTCCACGATTTTCGGAGCTTCTGTGGTTGTTGTAGTAGTTGATATCTTTATTATTCTCGTGACTGGCCGGTTTGGGACTGTTTGGAATTCTTCATCGCTGTATTTATTCCTTATAGGCACCTTTACAACGATTGGCTGTTTAAAGGGCCTATCATCGTCAGTGCTTGGTTGTGATTTGACTTCCTGATCTAAATTTTGTGTTTCTTGGGTTTTACCAGCGTCAGATGTGTCTAAGGCTTTTGCTCCAACTGGTAATAAACCTCTAGACGCATATGGGTTCCCTCCTCTACTCGGTAGGAATGGTCTTTTAAGGACCTTCACTACAGGCTCTCTAGGAGGTTCTCTTGTTGTGGTTGTAGTCGTAACAGTCGTTGTTGGTTCTTCAGAATTATTTTTTCCTTTTTCTGTTTTATTTTCTTCATAATCGTCGTATTCTTCTAGAGGCACTGGTATTCTTCTATTAGGGAAATTCCTTCTGTCTTTACTACCAAAAACATCTTCTCCGTACTTTGGTCTTTTGGGCTTCTCCCTTCTCGTAGCGGTCTCTGCTTTATCTTCCTCAACTTCGACTTTCCTTCTACTTTCATAATCTCGTTTCGCGCTAACTTGTGTTGTGCTTGGATTCTTCCTAGAGCTATCGGCTGCGTATGCTCGTCTAGGTTCTTCCTTCCTTTTGGTATCTTCTTCTTCTTCTTCTTCGTCGTCGTAATAATAATCTTCGTCCGCGGGCGCAGGCGTCGTCGATTTAGGGATTTTAGGAGAATATTTGGGTTGCTCGTGCGCTGGCACTGGTGGTCTCACTTTGAGTACCGGTCTTTTCCTCTCATAAATTGACGTTGGCGGTTTCGGTAAAGGTTTATCGTCACTTTCCTCGTTCCTATTTCTTTCGTTGTTCTTATTCGGTCGCTCATTGCCGTTAGATTCTTCATTTCTACTTCTATCCCTGTCGTTTCTAGGTTTGTCATTGTCAACGACTTCTTCTCCTCGTTTTCTGTCGTAGATTTTCCTCGGTCTCTCATCGCGAAGATGAGTTTTTCGCGGCCGCTCTTCTTCCGGCTCGTCGTCTTCATACTTTCTGTTGTCGTCTCGGTTCTTATTTTTCCTTCTATCGGACACGCGTCTTGGTGGTGGATTTTCTTCGTATTCGTAATCTATCGGCCTTCTATGACCTTTCTTCCTAGGTCGATCATGCGATCGCCTATCATATTCGTCATCTTCTATCGGTCTCCTCTTCAGTGGCCTCCTGCTGCCACCTTCATCAGAATTTCTACGTCCAACGTCCGGCCTTCTACTGTCAGCTTGATCTTCGTATTCTTCCTCGTCGTACGGACGTCTTCTATAAAGTAAATCTAGTAAACGTATATTTTCTCTTTGGTCTCTTATTTTACCTATTCGAGCCTCGTGGTTTATAAGGTCTTCTATTCTCGTTTCTGCGTCCGTTGGGTCTTCTTACATAGTCTTCTTCTTCGTATTCGTATTCCTCGTCATACACCCTTGGTCGGTACCTTGGTCTTTGTCTCCTCACAGGTTTCTCGTAGTATTCTTCTTCATCGTATTCTTCGTCATAATAATCATATGGTCTTGGACGTCTAGGATACGGCCTTCTTGGCCTTTCCGGTCTTCTGGCTGGTATTGTTGGCGCGGCAGTTGCGGCTGGTTGTGGGGGAAAAGTATAAGTAGGTTGGGGTGGAGGCGGTGGTGGCTTTGGCGTAGTTGTTGAAATGGCTTTGTATAACGCGTCGTTTCTGAAAAAAAAAAACAAAATGGTTATTGTTATAAACTAGACGTAACAACAATTAAAAACTTCAACGTAACAAATAACTTATAACGTAATAACCATGCACAATGAGTTCACAGGAGATAATGAGAAAAAGCGTTTTAATATACATACATACTAGTATGAAGATAATGTTATGCAATGAAAATAAATGCAGGTGGGAATTTATTATACACAGGTATAGAAAAGCCCAGAGAAACCGCTGCATTTATGTGTAGGATTTTCATCAGGATGATATTATTGTAAGCAATGTAGTACCTTACTTGTTTTTTCTATGTGTTATTAAGATTTAGTTACCTGTGCCAAAAGTTCTTCGAATTCAGACAATCCACTTCGGAGACGAAATGGCAAATGAAAGTCTTCTGATCGAACGCCGTATAATTTGCGCATAGAAAATCGTAGCGCACTCCATATAGGCAGTGATGGTAGACCTTCGAAACAAAATAGATGTAAACAAATACCAATTTGTGTGGATGTACTTATTAGCTTTTCAGAAACGTGTAATTAGTCCCGGTTTTTAATGTTATTAAACTTGCATGTACGTGTCATTATAACAGTTCCGCATTTCGGTGCTCTAAAACAATAAATGTAGCAATTAGAGAATACAATGCCGGGATCTTAAACCTCGGGTTCTCGGGATAGCAAAATTGTATTCTCTAATTGTTACATTGGTTGTTTTTTTTTCACAAAATGTTATTTTTTTTTTAATTAATAAGTAATAGCCAATTTAACCGCTGTCATGTTTCACTAAATTCTACATATTGAAAGGCCTTGTCCTTACATCAAGATGGTTACATGTGGCAACCCTAATGACTACACTTTAGCTAATTACTAAGTCTGTGGTAATTTTAAAATAGAAACAATACCGAACAGAATCAATATGTGAGTAGAGAACTGAGTGCTATGAATGAACGCATGTTAAGTATTGCAAACACATGTTAATTTTCTTATGTGTAACATGGTAATAATAAAATAACTCATCATAATTTCCTTATTTTAGTGTAGTAGTATATTTAAGCTTTTACATTATAAATGATATTATCTTTCGAACTTTTGAAAAATATACAGGATAACCCATTAAAAAAAAACATTATTTTGACAGTTATCTAGCAAACGAGCAAGTCAATTGTTTTTCTATTGAATGTAGGTTTTTTTTTTAAATTTGCCGATTTAACCAACATCGTAGGATTAATATTAACGGAGATAGGGACATTGATTAATTAACTTGGATTAGCCTGTATACTGTGGCGCGCACCTATTTTTAATTTGAAATTTGTATTTCCCGCTGTGCCGGCAGATGGCACCACTTTCTTAGAGCGGAGATTACGAGACTGCTCATAGAGGACGCTAGTATATGATGCAGCAATTCATAATCGAAATTTCTGGCGCGAATTGACTCGAAATTTTAGGAAAAATTCAAGTTAATTCAGAGCCAAGCGCGGCAATTATAGACGCGCGCGCGAGTGGAACGAGTAGATCAGTTTGTATCGGAAAGCGTATAGCGAAAAGTCGAAGCGAGCGAGCGGTGGTAGTAAATCAGCTAATTAAATAGCAGTTTAAATAAATCATAGTATTTTAAGTGGATTAGTTTAGTAAGCGTTTTTAGTTGTGTTATTTTATTTTTACTAGACTGTAGGTGTAGAAATAAATACTTATTATTAAATATATCGTCTGTGCGATTATTTGAACCCCGAATTCCCCCCCGAATAATTCTTGAAGTACTAAACACTGCAGATAGATGTTTAAGATAACAAAACAAGTTCTTAACAAAAGATTGTTGAGTTGACTGAAAGTATAGTTAGTCTAACAAGAGAAACCCCCAATAGCCAAATTTAAATTTCCCGCCACTATTTTTGGTGACTAACGTAAACCCATTAAAATAACTATTAATGTAGTACAAAATCGTAGGTATTTTTATGTTTCAAAGTTGAAGTTAGTAAGAATAATTGCGGGCAATTTAAATTTGGCCATGTGGGACATTGTGAAGACAATCATGTTATTTTGTTGATTCTATCTTAAACATTTAACACACCCTATGAGTTTATTTAAATGAATAAGTGTTGCAAACCAAATTAGAACTAATTTAATGTTGAAATGACGTTTTTCCCCAACCTAGTCCCGCATTTTTAAACAGCTGCTCTGATCTAAATTAACAAGGAAACACAGGTAAGTGTGTCTCAGCGATTTAAATGAAACTTGGTCTTTATAACGCGTAACAAGCGTAACAGCAACGGTAAGTTTCGTAGCTGATAAATCCCTCGTTTTCAGAGGGTGGAACGGCAACACTACCCTTCGCTATCTGCTTTAATATCTCAAAAATTATAAAACATCTCAAAACAAGTTTTAGATAAATATTTAACTATTTTAGTAGTATTAAAGGATAACGACAATAGTTTCCCTCTCACAGTTATTATTTACCGGTAACAATCTCTACCCCAAATACGAATTTTTTTTGGTAAAAAAAAACACTTATTTTACACTGGCCGACAAAATTAATGTTGTCATTTACAATGACTATTAAAACTGCCCATCATTTGTACAAGCGTGTGTTCGCCTGCCTTTGGCTTATGCAGGTAGAAACTTTATCGGAGTACTACGTGTAAAACACTTGATAATTATAAAAATCAGATAGGAAAAACGAAAATCCACTGTAGACAATGACATTAATTTTGTTAGGCAGTGTACAATTCATCCATATAATTTCTGTATTTAGTGAATTATTTAAAAAAATTATTTCCCATGGATGAATAGTTGCAAATGCCCCCGAATTTAATGTTATCTAAAATTTCAACTCCGTGCTTTTCCTTCTTTTCACCTGACGTCGTAAACGGTTAAATTTCGGCAGTGGTGTATCATGTGCTACTGCGGAAAGTATGTCACTGGATAATACCTTAGATTCACATAGACAAACCGAAGAGTTTTACAGTCGTAAGACATGCCGAGGCAATGAAGACAATTTCGGTATCAACGCCAATGAATTGCAGCGGCGAAAACAGAAGTAAAATTATAACTGAATACTTTCTATTTGAAACTCTTTTTTTCTTTGTAGTTGGCGAGCAACGGTCGCGTACATGAATCTGTAATGATCGGCACGCGTCAAACGACTCGATTACATTACATAATTTGGTGTTTGTAAAGGTCGGTACATGTAAATTTTGATGGGATGTTCAAAGAGAGGGAACCACATACCACACACACATACTTTACTCGTCTCTTCGTACGAAGAATTAGAAATATTTGCGAAGTCAAGGTAAATTTTGTGTGGGTATGATGCATCCTATATAGTAATTCTTGTGATTGCTTAATAATTTTTAAATAAATGGCAATGATGAATATGCAAAGCTTGCAAAGAAGCCTTTACTTTTTTTTTATTATTATAAATTACACAGGACAATAGATTGTATTATAGATCTTTTAAATCTACTATACCTACCCAGTAAACCAAATTCAAATTTCCCGCAATTATATTCAGTAACTTCAACTTAAAGGTATTCAAATAACTATTAATCTAATACAAAATCGTAGGTAATTTCATGCTTTAATGTTGAAGCTACTGAAAATAATTGCGGGAAATTTGAATTTGGTTCACTGGGATACTATATGAAGCTTAGAAGAGACACATATTTTACTGAAGGAACATTGAAGCCGTTCATTATATTTGCGTTCGTTGTTATTACAAGGTGTAGCACGCCCTCTATACTGTCAGGATTTATTGTCAATCTTCGTGCATTTTATTCAAAAGCCTAAAACTCAAAATGTCCATTATTGCTTTGGTATTTAAGTACAATTTTGGATTACAAACCGGTTATGAGTATTTTATCCAAATGTATTGTAGGATTTGTCTTAATTTACACTTACAACCGTTTATTTGCGATATGAAAATTTATATTTTGTCAAAGAAATTAGTTAGTTCAATAAAAAGATATTTTATTATTGCAAATAAAGTGAGGTTAAATGGATAAATCATTTGGTTCAGGTAATCAAATACTTTTAAGTTTATAAGTAAATTCTGGTATGTTCAATTAATTTTTTTTAGTATGCTCTGTATGTGTAATCTTATTTTTGTACGATAAGCTTATTTCTTTGAGGAGCAGAGATTTCATAAAGAATAACTTTTCATCGTAAGATGAATAATAAAGACTGTTCTTCTTGTCAACTCCATCCAGAAACATACTGTATAATTGTAACTACCTAAACTTTGTATTTATACCAGGGTAATATAAACTTTTACAAACGAATAATACTTGTTACATTCCTTCCTGTTATGTAAAGCTGTTTTAGTCTTTTATTTTTTATGGAGTGATCCAACATGACCTATTCATCAAGAATTTTTTTCCCGCTAGACAAATCGCAATTGCGTACGTAAAGTGGGTAGTAATTTTAGTACCTATATCCGGTTGGCTTATATGCTAACATGAGTAATAAACCAAGGTTTACTTGGCAAATTAAAATTAATAAGTTCTTCTGCTAAATAAGAATTTCAAAATTTACTGCAGTAAGAAAGGTTTAATGTCTCAAAAACTTACGTTTAAGAAGATCCTTCATAACAGAACTTTCGTGACATTACATTAATTAATTTTTCGCAATACTCATCGTTAAAATTTAAACACCATAGATTTCTAGTAATAATTTAATTGCAGCATAGATGAAACAGTTTAATCGATATTCTTGATTAAAATGGTATTTAGTCAGCGTGTGTTGCATGTATACTAGTAAACAGCTACAAATTATAAAAACAATCATCTAGTAAATAACAAAAGAATTTCACTTTGAGAAAGTGTTAACCGGGGTAACAAAATAATTCACCATAATGAGAGAAGTTTTTACCATCATCGGCTAGATGTTTTTTCGACAAAACCAGTTCCTTTAAAAATGCAAAACATGTGGGCGTTCTTTAATTAATAGGTACTAAATAAGTAATTCGTTCGGGTAAAGTTAAATTCACATTAATATCAATTTGAATTTCCTTTTAAGTCAATGACATTTTTTTTTTTACTTATATAAATATTCAAATGTTTGAACATTTTTTTCCAGTTGAAAATTCTGTATCTGTGACGCACGTTATGTTATTATTACTAATAGGACCAGCAATTTTATGTGAATTTTATAGTGCCTTGGTATTTGACGCTAATATTTTAAGAGGTTTGCCATCAAAATATCTTTAGAATATATGTAGCGCTGTGAAAAAAAGTTGTTTATGCAAACCACATACAGAATGTTGTGCCACCTACAGACGTTGAAGTAACGGTAGCATCATGACTCAAACACCATTTTATTCTTTTTTGCTAACGTGCTATTATTTGTAAATATGCTGAGAAAGATTTGAAACCACAGTAAATATTTATCAGCATTCATTTTATTCGCATCGTCTTTTAAATAATGCCGTGTTTACGCCAGATTATTATTTAAGGATAATTATTTCAAATCATATAGAATATTAAAATTTTTTATTGGACTTCAACAGTTTCTTTCTGACAGTAAACCTACAGCAGTTTGCGTTTTTATTAATAAAATATACACTATATCATCAAAGCTGCGAGTTTCGCTGACGCACCAGAAGTGTCACGTTTATGGCTTCATAATAACGAGGAATTGACATTTTTTTGGTAAAAATTATACAGAATATGGCTATATATGCTCTTTCATACGAAATTCTTATTTCTTTTATGATAAAGTCATCGTAGAACATACTAGAATGGAAACTTCTGGAATTGATATCTGGAAATATGCAACCTTTATATGCCGGCGGAGTGATTCATTTATTGTTTAGTTGTTGACGCGCCACAAGTTATGTTACGTGTGATTTTCAAAAATGGAAAGCCATGCAAGAGGCTGTAAATATCCTCTTGACAGTTTTTGTTATGCTTACGGATTATTTGTTATAATATTTTGTCTTCAAAATTAGAAATCACGACATGGCCGCATGGGTATAACTGTGCTGTATTTTGTGTTATGTCAAATTAAATCAGCAAAAACAAGAGTTCTTCTAAAGTTCTGTGAGAAAGGCCGATCATTTGGCGTGAACCAACAAATTACGTCACGGACTTCTGTCTTATAAAAATGAAAGGTAATCTGTAAGCAAATCGTTCAAAAGAACTGCTTGTTAGTTTTTACCTCCAATTCATACAAATTCCTTCTAACGAATCACATCACAAATGTTGGGATCTCGATTAAAAAAAGGAATCTTTTACATTCCACTGCAAGAAACTCTGTACTTATTGAAAAATCATCATAAAAAATTCAGTTCTCTTTACAAAGTTGTAAGAAATTTCTGTTACTGCACTGATGCAAATGGACATTTGTATGTATCTGAAATGAGTATTGAATATAATCCTGCAGAATGGCGATTGTTTATCGACTCGTGAAAAACAAGTCTCAAAGCCGTTTTACTTTATAATGGTAAGTCGACCCCATCAATTACATTGGCTCATTTCACAGATACAAAAGAAACGTATGACAGTAGTTAACTAGATTAAATCTTATTCAATATTCAAATCATATTCAGCAAATCTACAGCAACCTTAAGGTTATTTCCTTATTACTTGGACTGCAAGGAGGGTTTGCCAAATATTGTTGCTTTTGTATCTGTGGGATAACCAAATAGTTCAGCAACATTACCAAATAAAAGAATAGTAGCCACGGGCCAACATTGTTCCTGGAAATCTAATATAAAATATAAGTCGTTAGTGGATCCTAATTTGAGTGATTCTACTCGCAACACATTAAATTAAGATTGATTAAACGATTAAACTGTTTGTAAAAGCACTAGAGAAAGAAGACAACCCTGAATGATTTAGAGCTGGTATGGCATGGACTTCTCTTAAAGATGTTTGCAAACTGTTTCAAATCAAAAGAGAGAAGTTAGAAAACCATAAATATTTATGGTGAATGACCCTCAAAATTATTTTTTTTTCATACACATTTAGCCTTTTTTCCTATTAATTTAGGAAAGGTGAATGATAAACAACGGGAAAGATTCCATCAAGAAATTGTAGAAATGATATAAGGGTAGGCGGGATCCCGTTATGATGGAAGATTTTTGCTGGCTTCTCATTAGAGAAGGCAACAGCCAACACAAAAGGAAGAAATAACTCTATTTATGCAAAACTCTGATATAATTTTCTTTGTGTACAGTTAAATGTTTTTTGTATTTTTGATAGTAATTAAACATTCTAGTATTTGTTATTGTCGTACGTTTGACATATCAGTTAGCTTTTTACTACCCAAAAAAATGTACAGTGCCCCTGAATCACCATCTTTCACTTTTTCCATAGCTAATCATAGCTAATGTGAAACATACTTACTTGACATTTATGTGGCACACTTGCATAGAAGCCGTCATGCAGGCCATCACACTTGAAATTAATATCTTTAGGTAGCCCATCGTAAAACGGATATTCACTAAGATTATACCCGTTCAATTCCCTAGGAAGATTGGGATCCCAGATGTAATCAATTTGTGGAATTCCAGTTAGTTGCCCTGTGGTATTTCCTGTTGTGGTTTCTGGACTGCTGGCTTCGGTGACGCTCTGAAACAAAATCCGCAATTATGGCTGGTAGAAATAAAAAAAAAAACACAAAATTAAACGTTAGTTACATGTATAAATTGATAGTACCGAAATATGTCCAGTTAGTTCTTTTACCTGCCCTTCCTTCTATTTACATTTGTATTCAACATTATATCTTGAGGATTTATGTGTTTGACAAAGAAATGCATGCATGCATGCAAGTACTTGTACAAGGATTTTACCGTCTGAATATTAATTTGGGCACGCATAGGATGTCCCGAAGATAAAATCTCGTATGTTGTACGTTAAATTAAATTTATTCATTCCAAAAATTTTCAACATGTACAATAAAACGCATACATTATTTGTTCCAAATGACATTATTTGCAGAATACACATAGCAAACCATAATATGTGTGCGTGTACCTATTTACAATACGGATTTGGAAAAGAAATGAATGTAAGTAATGTTCCTTTTTGGTTATACAAATACCACAAGTTGCAATTAACTATTTATATCGTGTTCATACGGCAGTAAATAAATGTTCTTGCTCTAAATACAAACCAGCAACGACGATAGAATTGCTTGTTTGGTTAAAGCAGTTACGGGTAAATTGTAATTGGCGAATTGCAGTTGTTCTAGATTTTATAAACGTGTAAGCGTAAGTATCTAATTAGCTCACGTTGAACATAGAGAAAAGTGAAGAATATTGTATTATTTATAATTAATTATTATAAAAGAAATGTTTAACAAATGCAGTACGTTTGCAATTTTTTTGTTATATGTATTTAAGATACCAAGTAGTAACACTATAAAAAACACTCATTTACTGTCAAATAATTCTTCTTGCAATAACGACTTAATGTACAATAAAATAATGCAGATTTCTGCAACTGAAGGTTTAATAGAAATATCATGAACAGATAATTAACAGTTTTCTAAAAATAGATACAATAGATAGAAAAGTGATGATAATCAACAGATGTTGAGCATCTATTTTTTTTTTTAGACCTCTCTTCGCTAAAATAATCTACTGGCAAAACAGTATTTTCAATTATACAGGGTGTATCAAATAAAAAAGTAAATTTTGCTTGGGTGTTCTACACGACATATAAAGCACAAACTCGCCGTAACCGGATTTCATCATTAAAAAATAAAAAAAAAATGTAAAATTTAGAGCTAAAAATTCTTTAGTCCGGGCCTGATGCATGGAAACATCATTAAGCACCTGCTAAATTTGGTATTATGTATAAATACATTGCACTCATTTGGTATTATTCATAATGGTATGCTGTAAGTTCATTTAACGTCATTTTGAATAAATAAAGGCCAATCGGCCAGTGTCCCCTTGTAAAAATAGCAAAACTGAGGCATTTTAAATTTCTCCTTTTTATAAAATTAACATTCCTTACTTGTTAAGAGCATTCTACGTAAGTCTACAAAGTATTATTTTTGATATCCTGATTAAATGTTCGAGTTTCACCGGATATTGCACTTCAGTAGTTACAAAAAACGTAAGTATTTTTCTTTTGCTTTGTCGAATCGAGAGTTAGTTGTTAACAAACGGTACCACATAAATCTGAGATCTTTTGGATTTATTTAATCAAATAACGCAAAATGAATTGAATCGAATTACACAGAAATAAATGTAGATACAGAAAATTTGCAAACACGTCTTTTTACTATGATGTCGCGCGAAAATGATTCTATACATTCCCGCGCTTTGCCGATGCATCAAGCTTCGGTTTTCTTTGTAAAAAAATCATGATGGTCCTGAAAAGGATCGTTTTTTCGAGACGGGAAGAATTTAAATAAAATGTTCGAAGTGGCTTGCACTCCAAGCTGCGATCTACACAAAACTAACAGCGGTAATGGCTGAATGATAGTGATATGTGGGGGTATACTCGGGACAGCATTTATTTTGGGCACAGGTGCGGCTCTAGCCCACTGCATATACAAATATTTTTTTTCTCGTTAATGCCTACGGATAGACCCCCTGTGCATTAAGACTTTTTGATCGTATATGATTACAGCTGCTACATATTATTATATTTACCTCTATATCTGATACACCCTGTATAGAATATATTTTATTGTCATCGTTCTGTTAAAAAGAACATATACATTGTCAATCACATTAATACAAAAATGTACAGGGCACGTCATTACTAATAGACACATGTTAAATATTCTTCAATAGAATAGAAGCTATGTTCATACAAAAAAGTTTTTAGTTTAGTTTTGAAATTGAATTTGTTACTACAAGTTTTTATATCTTCTGGTAGTTTATTGACGAATATTATTTCTTTATATGCTGGGCTAATTCAAATGCTTTCGTACTATGTACAGGTACACTTTTGTTTATTCCATTACGCACTAAATCAAGAACGGCAAGAAACGTCAAAGGACTTACACAACATGCAACGTAGGATTTTTTTTGCAAGGTATTTTGTTTTTTAAAACCAGGCGTGGCGCCTCAGAACATAATGCCATACCGGAATCGTGATTCCGCATACGTGAAATAAAATATTCTAAGCGAATCAATGCTTACGGCATATCTAAGATATCGCAGTCCACAGACAGCAGTAGCCAGTTTACGCGACAGTGTGATACAGTCAAATCCACTGTCAAACTAGTGCCAGTCTGCAATAATCAAGTGTCGACTGTAAATCAGTGATATAAATTAGAAATGGGGTGGGACCTAATATTGAACCTTGCGGAACACCGCATGTCAAGTCAATATAATCGGAACTATATGCCATTATCATATCTTGAACGCCCTTAATACTAACCACTGCGTTCCTACCAATCAGGTATGAATAAAACAAGTCATAGAATTCAAATCGAACAGCAATACAGCATCATGAAAGCAACGGCAAGTCAAATCGAACAGAAAAGCTTACAGCTGCGTTTGGCGGTGTGACGCTAATGCCAAAACGAACATACCTAATAGATCTCTTAGGCCGCAGTGTAATATCAGCCTCCATTCATACATACACACAACAAATAATCCCTACAAAAAATAAGAAAGTTATTTCTTCTAAAAACATTAATTTGCTGTTTGAACAAAATAAAACTTCAACATCAACTAATTGAAATGAACTGAAAACATAAATAAATAGAAACAAGAGTATTGGGTTTGTCTCATTGTCCGTCAAACTCATCCTAGATGACTGGTCTGTTTGGTAGTCAAATTGTCGCAAATTACCTTCACTGTACAACATGATGAAACTGTCAATACTATCACTAAATAAACATTAAGTGAGGAACAATCTTTTAATTTGCTGTTTTGTATAAACATTTAACAACACAATTAATTGTTATTGTTCTTTTAATTAGCATGGCAATTTTACTACAAGCCCAGCTAATGTATTTTCTACGTTGACGTCGTATCTACTATATGTAATTGTGAAAAGTGTAAGTACATTTGTTGTGTTAATTTAACGTAAATGATTTGCAATCCTTACATAAGGTATGTGCACAAAGATTGTCGCGTCTTCTGTATGCATTCAGCACTTAATGCGGAAGAAAATGTTGATATTACCATACATAAACAGTTGTAAAATATCTTGATGTGCTTTCATGTTTTCATGAATTATATAATTTTTTTTGCGATATTATATTTATCATATGTCTATAGAAACATAATAACTCGCCCAAAAAGATATTGCAAATTAATTTCTAAAGCTTTTTTAAAATATTCTAAAATAAATATTTTGCTTTTCGGAGTTAGGTTACCTGTCTACTTATGTACATGATATTTGCATATTACACAATAATAATTTGTAAAGATTTTCTTACATCTGCGTTTAAATTAAACTTTCTTATGTTTTGCAATATACCTAAAGATTGCCATCATCTCCCTGTTTTTATAAGACATAATATGAAAAGTGCAATGGCAATGACATTGTTTACAGATATAATCCTGACACGCCTTGTTGGATCTTCAACCAACGGATACTACCTACGCGGTACAAAGCACCATTTAAAACTGTAAACAAAGTCTTTATTGAATCACGTTACCTTTTAAAACTCCTTTGTCCACGAACTTGCAGCTTTTGTGTGTGGGTAGCAAGTCAATATTATGGTAATCCAAAAAAAAAAAAAGTATAGAAAGTCTTAAGCCTAAATAATAATTACTGAAACATGAAAAATGTATTCTCAATATTTTGAGGTAGTGGTGGAACTGTTTATCTGTGTGCGATAAAGATTATAAAAGTTGACTTGAAGTCAATTTTCTCAAATAGTTACGACAGGTATGTAGATTTCTATGTTCTTCAGAGCTGTTACGTAACATTTGTTTAACCAACAATTTAACTTTGCAATATGTTTTTAATGTAGGCATTTAAAGCTAATTCAAGATGTCTGTCTATCACCTTGACTTTTGCGTCTCGCCTAATTAATAAAGAAAACAATTGCAATAACCGTGATGGTCGAGATCTACACATGTAACAAATTCGTCATTATGAAACGGTGTAGAAAGTGTTGCAAGTAGACCGTGACAGAATTCTTATACTGCTTGTATTAAGTTTTCAGCGTGATTGACGGCGATAACTGCACAAGGATATATATAATGCACTTGTCCTTTCATCAATAATAAGCTTATCGTTTGTTGTATTCGATAAAAATTTAAATTGTAAGTGGTTAACATTTCTATTTGGCATGTAGATACGTACAAAGAAACTTATCCTTTTAAGAAAATTACTGCGTTATAAACGGATAATTTTCTACTCATCCCAGATGATTTATGCATGGTTAAATGTGAAGAGCATGCACAATATTTCAGATGAAATATCAAGTGGCAATGTTAGAGTGCTTGTATAATTTTAAACTGAGGATAATTCGACATAGGATATATTCTCGGCGACGTATGCACTAGCTGCCGTTGCAGAAAACATGCTTTCAAAAATTTTTAAATTCTACCAGAAATTTCTCCATTCATAGACGACATTCTTAATTTTCCAACACTGAGTTTTATAATATATTGTACCGGAAACTATACACATACGGTTTTCTTATGTGCAGTTGTAAAATAAAAATGTCAATGCGTTGGTGACTGGCGTGTAGGCAACCAGTTATACTAGTCATTTGACATTTCAATATTAATTATTTCTTATTTAATTTCATGACACACAAAACAACATAAGCGGGTAAAGCTTTATGCCACAGTAAGTTTTCAAAAATGACTACGTTTAAGTACCTTTGTTTGGTTTTGAAAAGAATACAGAACGTTTCTAATAAATTATGGCACGGTTCTAATGTATATTTTTACGTTATTGTGACCTGCTTTACCTTTTAGGTGAAAAAAAAAAAATAATAACATAAATCGTTTGAAACAAATCGGGTGATTTTGAGGGCCACACAGAGAAAAATAAAGCAGTCATAATAGCTAATTGCAATTAGATAACTGAACAGTTGCTGAATCACCTAGATATTTAGCTTATTTATATATTCATTTTTGATGTATTAACATATTTAAATTAGGTGATATATAAATAGTTAATTTAAATAAAAGAATATTTAAAGTGACTAAATTTTACTTATTATACGATGAACTAATAACTTTTACTCAAAACTTCTATTACTATATATTTTATATTTTATCCATGCTATAGTTAGACAAGCCGCCTACAAAATAGAAGGATTGTCCATATTAGCCGAAAAATGTTCAGAAAGATATTTTGTTTGGATAAATCAACTAAAGTAAATAGATAAAACAAAAAAATCTTCGAGGTTTCTACATTGTTAGGTGTATTTACTTTTGCACAGGAACTTGCACTCTGCAATGCACTATGCTTCCCAAATTCAGTGCTTACTGCGTTGTTAAAGTTAGTGGCTCTTATTAATTGTGAAGTGTTAATTGTGTATATTCTAGCACAAGTAGATAGTGCTATCACACTGTTGAAAATATTACGGTGTTGGCGTTAATTTTGCGCTAGTCAAATATTTTAGTGTTGATTTTTACAAACTTTGCCAGACGAATTGACTACATGTGTTTAGTAGAACAGAAATTACTAGAATTTGGTGTGAATTCTTTGTTCAGATATGAGAATTTACTATTTTCTCTAGACATTCAGAAGCATCAACCAATCAGAATTTTTCCCTCGGATAGAAATATAGAAACCCCACTTATTCTAACACAGTATTGCATTATACGCACCACCTGCATTGCACGTGTATCTGTTTTCGAGTCTGTTTCTGCGTGTTAACATATCCAAACAAACCACCAAACGTGTACTGACCTGCAAAGTGTAACCTTGTGTTATTACACGTTAATTCCAGTGGGCATAAAAAATTTCAACATCTTAAAGATGTATTGGGAACAACTATTTACGTAATTAGTTCAGATTTGAATCAAATAGCATAAACATTTAACTTAATTTTATAATGGTTCTCAAAAAATCATTTTAAAATTAGTAGGTTTAGTTGAAACCAAAACTTTTGAATGAGTGGTTCTGTATATTTATAATTGAGAAAACGTCTTAAAGAGAGAATATTATAGCACTAAGAAATAGGAGTTGCATATTAAAAAGACGTTGTGTTTAAAAAACGGTGTTAAATCATCCAATAGATCGCATTCATTTAGTTAAACCGCTAGTAAATTTGTCTAGTCTAGATCAAATAAAATGTGACTAGAAGTATATCATAATTCCACGTGTTAGTTGGACAAAATAACCCCTTAGCAATAGACAATACTTGACTATCTTTGTTCGTCAAATTTAAACTTCTATAGTTCTCGACAAAATAACACGAAAACAGTATGGACCTCTCCTGACTATTAAATTAGTCAAAAAAGTGTTAAAATTTTCAACAGTGCAACAGCGCATTATAAGACTGGACAATCTCATTTAACAGAAGATCTTGAAAGTAAGTGATAAGGTAAGGAGCTGAAAATTGAAAAAAATCTAAATGAACTGATTTAGATTGTAAATTGACAATGCAAGTGGTAATCTATAACCTATAAATTGCTAAGTTATCCATTCACTTCACTAGTAATGATCTGTATTTTTTAAATTTATAAATTTTGTCAAAAAATAAAAAAACATATTTTATACTGCAAATTGTTTTGAAAGTTTATTTACGCTAACTTTATATCCTTGTCAGAGGCAAAACATGGTACTTTGCACAATGTAAAAAAGGTCATTTAAAAATCGGTTAAATTTTAATAAATCGAATTATTTACGATTATAACCGGTAGTTTAAACCAACTGTAAAATACACCTGATTAACTGATAACCAACGAGGAAAGAAAAATCCTAAAATAATCAAAAAATAAACATTTAGATGTAAAAGTTAGATAAACATAATAATGTGATTCCATATTATAGGTATGCTATGCTTATCCTAAAGAAATATCGTGTTAAAATAACAGTTTTTCATTTACTTCAGAATTGCTTTCAAATGGTGAGTATAACTTACATGTATATCTACTTTCACGATCAACAGTCTATTAATCACTAATTAGTTTGTAAGTTAATCCAAAGGAAAGCGAAAAATGTACTTTTGTAAAACATGATATATCAGAAGTTATAATAAAAAAAATTATGATGTTAGCAAATTCACTTCTTCACAATTCAACATATCTACTTGTACATTAAATAATTATGGCTATAAAATCACAACAATAATGTTACATAATACGCGCCTAAACCCAATCTAAAAATAGTCGAATGAATGGAATGATTGGAATAATTTATCAATAAAAATATTGGAAACGTAATGTTTCTTTATTTACGTTCTTTGTGGTAAATGTTTAAAAATGCAAATAGAAACTTATATAGAATGTGGTTTACCATTTTGGTAATGTTTAATAATGAATTAATTCAGTGAGTAAATTATGTAACAATTGTTAGTAAAATGATTTAATTACCAATTAAATTGTTACCGTAATTAAGTTGATAATTATAAAAATTAGATACTCTTAAAATAAATTATGATAAATATCTCTGAGCTTAAAATAAAGAATGAGAAATATACCCACAACGCTCACGCAATTATTCTCCATGTTTGGAAACAATAAATTGCTTATAATTTACGTTAATGTGTATAACGCCGTATGCGTGCATATTCTCGTGTTGATAAGCGCCTAATTGTCGTTCAAAATTCACAATGGCCTAACAGTTAGTTGTTTTCACGATTGTTGCAATTTGCATACTATTACTGTAGTAATTACCGCTTAGTCTGTAAATGAAGTCGTTTAACGACGCATAGCAGAACTTTAAATGAGAATAAACCATATTTCATTTCATTTTCATTACTAATTATTAAAACACTTTTTTCAAATAAAGCGGTAGCTAAGTGTGAAAAAATAAATGTTGAATAGTTTAAATTATAAATATGATTAGTAATTATATTCGGTTTATTAACATGTAAAAATCGAGTTCTAACTGAAACCCTTAAACATAGAAACGTGAAATTTGAAAGGATAGGGAAATAAAGGAAAGTTAGGTCAATGGTCATCGGGGTCTACATTTCTAAGCCTAACTTCACTTAAAACAACAGCCTCCCAATATGGCAGTTTGTTATTGTTTACATTGGTACTTGGATAAATTAGTTTACTCGTCCGTTTAATCTACATGATTTACTTGTTTATCTATTTATTTTACGTATTTTATTAGTTTTAAATTACCCCTGTTGTTTTAAAAACACTTAATGAAACTTGATAAGGTGCATTGTGTAAAAGGTAAGGTTGGTGGCCATAAGATTTACATACTTTTATATATTATATTGTTAGGTTTAAGTAAAAAACCGTGAAAGAAGACGCCGATGGGCATCATGCTATTGGGCCATTCACTCTTGCACGATAAATTCTGATGTTATCACGATGGTCGCAGATTCTTTGAATTTTCGAATGAATCTATTATCTTCAACAGGACAAGAATTGAGAAAGCATATATAAGAAGGACAAGAATACAAAAAGTATATACCCCCAGCACTAATGACTTTAGTTCCTCTATTCTACGTCAACATTTACGATGACGACATATGTACTTCTCGTTTTGGGTTCACTATAATGGAATTTAAGATTCATGAAGACCTTCTAAACGAACGACTAACGCTGTCATTTTAATTGGATTGTGAGCCACAAGTGAAAACTATGTTTCAAGAAGGATAACGACCTAAAACGTGTTAAGCAGACTTACTACCTACTGTAGTCGTTCTAACGTAAGAGAAAGGTGTGATTTTGATAAATGTCTGAAGGTGAATTATTAATTTTGCGATTTTTGTCATCATATTCAATCATAGTACTAACTGCTAAGAATGTTTCTTGTTGAATTATTTTCCTTAAAATCTCCACAGTGCCAATATCAAAACTATCATCTGCATGTAAACATAATCATTTTATTATTTGCTCACATCGAAAAGAGGTGCGGCAAGTATGAAAATAATAGCAATTTTCTTGTATCTGCACATTTGTGATATGTGTCTCTTTGATGTTAAAATTATACCTACAATGTACTCTTAGTTTACCTATTACCAAGGTTCACCTTTTACTTATGGTATATCGTGATTTAACATCATGGTTTTTTTTCTTTAACGCATTTAATTATTTTTATACATGAAAGAAAAAAAAAATAATTGCTGTTTATTTGCATATTCCTAAGATTACTTAATTACTTCAGAATAATAATATTTATAGATTTTTTTTTAACCAAGACATCAAAGTGGAATTGATAGATGGTTTTTAGAATCCTAATTATTATTTTCCATCTACTAGAGCTAATCTTTCAGATTTTAACGAAAATGTACTTTTAGCTTAAAGAAGATTCATTTAGAAATCCTCACAATTTAGAATATTTAATACTTAACCTGTTCATAATACACATACAACATATTGGTGATTCAAAAATAATCATTTTTCAGACATCAAAATAGATAGTTTCATTTAATATTCAATTTTACTGGAAATAAGTTTGTTGACACCAGTTAAGGCTCGTAATACCAAAATAGCAGAGGATCAAACTGTGTTAAAATACAAAAACTTGTACCAGAGGAATGAGGTTAAAGTGAGTAAAATTTGATTAATCTAACATCTTTTGTTTAGAGGTGTGTGGATCTAAATACCGATTACTTGAATATTTTTTCAAGAAATAGTCAAAATAGAACAGCTTACTTGTTATTTATATTGCGCTGTTGCACACATCCATCCAACTTATGGTGTTATGCAGTCTAGAATTTTTTTGATGTCTATATTTGTTATAGCCACGGATATCGAAGATCCAATGTGAATTACTTTCACATCACAAAACAACTCTAACTCAAATACCTTCGCATGCAGGCGTTTTCATCAATGCAATTCCAATGCTATCTAATATGTACCATGGCAGTCATACAAAATACGATAATTGTGGGTAAATGGAACTTGTAAAACTGGATGTAATTACGTACTTTAAATAAAAAGAAAGTTGTCCGACTAACTTTTTTGTACCTACTAATAAAACTATTACAATCGAATTCGCAAAATTCTTTTGCTTTGCGGGGCTATTTGATACGGTAATAATACTTTCTGTTAAAGTGTTATACGATGGTGCAATACGAATTCATTCAAAGAAAGCAAGCGTTACTGTAATGAAAGTAATTGATAAGTTAAGTTGTCATGTTTATTGTAGGATTAGGCTATCAAGCACTGAAAAGAAAATTTCGAAGGATCATTGGGGTAAATTATGGAATTAATACACATGCCTTATTATTAGATTGAATACTTACTTCCTGGCTCGTCTCTTCAGATGGTTCTTGTGGAGCAATTGTTGTAGTTGTCGTCGTTGTGCTTTTCGCGAATATCAAAGCTGTTGCTCTCAATGAATAGACATCTTGGACTTTCAACCATATTGCTACTGGAAATGAAAAACAAAATGAGTTTCAAAATATAAATCCTCCAACTTCTTTATCGATTAATTTAATAAAATAAACAATATTCTATCTTAAACAACATCATATATGTAGGGAACGGTTTAAATCGTTGGCAATAATTACAATATCGGCTTTAAACGTCTATGAACGTTAAAATACGTCTATAACAATACGCCTAAATTTCAAGGTCACAGTTATCATGTTATATGAGCTATCTGAGTATCATAAGTCTGATTTGCCATTGAAATTTAAGTTATTTTTAACTTTTAAAATAGGTTATGTTACATTATTTAATGTTGAGTATAAAATATATCCATCGTTACAAATGTTTCCGCTATTGTTAAATTAGATAGGTATATTTTTTTTTGTTTCATTGAAGGAAGCGTGCAAGTTTGCTATGCGCCTTGATTTTGTGTCATTTGTTTTTTAGAATTCTGCCTTTTCTTGTCGGAGATAATCCTCCATCTTTTTAGCAGAAGGAGGTCGTGCGCCTCAGCTTTCGGTTACTACTCAATATACTGTCAACTAATTCTAAAGCACAATATAAATAGCAAGGACAATGGATGCGTCATCGGGGTCGGAATTTCTAAGCCTAACTTCACTTCAAACAACAGCTTCCCAATATGACAGTTTGTTTACATTGGCACTTACATAAATTAATTTAATCATCATCCGTTTAATCTACGTGATTTACTTGTTTTATTTATTTATTTTACGTAAATTTAAGATAATTGGTCTTATTTCTCATGCAACTGTCAATATTAAAACGTCTGATTCATTCTGTCCAAATTATGCACAACTCTAAAATGATTTCATCCTAGGCAAATTCTGAAGTCCACCTTACTAATATAATAATAATAATAACTCAGCACTACAGGCCTTGAAGGCCCTTGGCTAGAGTGCCGGAACACACCGAGCCACTGAGAAGTGTTGTCCGAATGGTGTGACCCAACCAACAACCAGTACCGCGTATTGCTGCTTGACTTTCAAGATTGGCAATGATGCACCCTTCCTTCTCAGCCGTACTGCCGGCTCCTTACTAATATATTCCATTCACAAAATATATGTTTTTAGTGCAGGAATATAAACTTAGCCACAGAATATCTAACAACCAGAACATAAACTTGGCTTGGCGGGAAGGGTTCGCGCATTCTCATCGCGCAGCTTGATCCGCCATTAAATCGGGCGAGAACTTGTGGTTCCGGCTATGTTCGCTCTTTGCATTAGACACACGTCGCTGACTTCAAGTTTATATTCGTATGTTAATTTAAATAGTGTTATCAAGTGCAAGATATTCTTTCATTTTATCGTAGATATATATCATATTCTCGAAATTCACTTGAGTTAGGTCCTGTCAGGCACGGAATTTTATCGAAGCCGACTCTGACTTTTCGCCCGAGACACTGACATCAAGGTCACGAAATTTTGCCCACTCTGATCAAAAGAGCCGACAAAGAGTTTGCATTCTGGTTGTTACGATATTCTGTGACTTAGCCTTAAAAAATTGAGTTCAGGCACTTTACTTCAGCTAGGTGCTCATTGTACCGTCCCTATTAAATCTCTTACTTCCACCCGAGCAGTTCTCTATAAAGCCCAGTATGTTGCCCAGTGGAAACTTGGGAACCCTCGAGGGCTCCAATAGATTCTTTCCGAAAAGTTTCTGCCTGAGTACTTTCAATTCCTCACATGCAAACTCGTTTCCTCCTGTAGCTCGCTTACGGTTCGCTTACTCGATCTGTGTTATATTATAGATGCTTTTTCAGGGGACATTGTCGAGTTACCGGCCCAGTAATGGTTTTAGTTTCTTTCTTGCTGCGTCTGGTAGGTTGTCAGAGAATCTCCATTCCCTATTAGCGCTTTAGTATGGAGTTGATTTTCAGTCGACCTCCATTTCTTTGTATGTACTTTCTTTATCTAAGCAGGTCCAGATCTCCCTTCTTGCGGAGTCCTTAGTAATCCTATATACGAGCTCTGGACCAATGAAGTGTCTTTTAGAGCCCTCCTTGGCTAGTTCGTCGGCTGTTACATTGCCTTTTATATCCTCATGTCCCGGCACCCAAATCAGAGACACCGTGTAGTCTCGTGCCAGTGTATTGAGGGACATCTTAAAGGTATTCAGAATATTACTTTCTTGTCCAGAGATAAATCGCCCACACAGTAACATTTTCTTGTTGGGGAAAGTATTGAAAAAGTGCTTGAATCTGTTGTGTTAACTCATTACAGCCATACAATAACATCTACAATAACTTATAACAAAATAAAGAATAAATGATGTAAACAATAACATTTTGTAAATTTTGTTGACAGTTTAAATAAATAATAACTTGATAACTAATTCCGGAATATTTTCCTTTTATGTGTAAACAAGATTATGTGAAAGCCAATCAAAGGACTTCTTATTGGCGCAACTAATTTAAATCACTCCTCCTAATTTTGGGACAAGGTAAAAATGCAAACAAATAGAATATGAACTGTTTCATGCCAATCAATAAAGTAAGAATTTAATATAATTATTTTCCTTGTTGGTTTTTACAATACTTTTTTATCCTAATTAACATGGCTCTGAAGACCGTTTGAAAAGTATCCAATATAAAGTATAAAAGTATTAAGTAGTACGAACAGAAAAACTATCGATATCTAGTCAATGCGCAAAAGTATCTATTTTACGTAGGTACTATAAATCTATCCTTTATCGACCATCTACATAGAAATAACTATTTCTTTGAGTAAACAATATTACTTCGGAACAAAAATATATTTAAAGATTAAAATATCTATGGTTGCTTCAGTATGAGGTCTAGTAATGAAGGATAGGTATTATCAAAGACAAAAGTCTTGACCCAAATTTGACATAAATAGGGATAAAATTATTGTAGTCTTTTTCAGTATTTCAATATTTCTCTCTTTAATTCAGAGCCAAGACTTTTGTCTTCGATGGCACATTTTAGGAAATTGGTTTCATTTATCACATAACTGTGATTATTTAAAACGCTTGATTAACTACAGTCCTTCTATCCAAATTATGCACAATTGTAGAAAGATTTTATCCCAGCCAAATTCTAAAATCCAACTTAGTAAACATATTCAAGTTATAACATATTTTTTATTGTAAGAATATAAACTTATGCTTAAAAAAACTTAAATTGTTTGAAGTCCGTACTGGTTTTCTTTTTGATTAAAAGATATATTCTTTAAATGAAAGCGATCGAACTACGAATTAAAGAAATAACTGACGAAAAATACGTTTTTCATTGGAAATTCAGGTTTCTTTAAGGATAAAGAATATTACTTGAAAAAAAAAATAGAAATATGCTCAAAGAAATATATTCTTCTGTTTAAAATATCCTTTCTATCAGTTTGTACCAATAAAATAACAGAACAATATTACTATACTTTGTTCTGTGACAGATACATATTTTTTATAGGTATTCTTATAATTCCTTCAAAATAAAATTACTTCAATGCCGGATGCTTTTTTAATATTTCATTTGGCAGGAAAGTTTGCCAGTTATTTTTTTGAGAAGTTATGGAATAGAACTTAAATCGATTTTATTGCAAACAAAATTGGTTAAAAACTTTATTTCTTTAATATACACCTAGAGCTTCTGATAATCACTCATAATTGTAAATTATATTATGTGGAAATTCGGTATAAAACAACCCATCCATACATTATAAATTTAGTTTGTATGCATCATCATATTACTTTATTTTGATCACGAAAATCTTTGGTATATACATTATTTTCAACTATATGCTATAAAATCTTGAATACAAATTACCAAATTAAAACAGTAAGCTCACCTAGTGCGTATGTGCATTTCCGGTTAATGTAATACTTATTAGTGTTTAAAAAAAACGTAGTATAGTTATAGTTATAGGATTTACGATAAAAATCAAGCCTTCATCGCAAATTCTTACACTATTATTGAGAAATATCGCTTACCTATTGTTAGTAGTAGCCAGAGTCCAAACGGTCTCCTCATTCTTCTGAAACAAAAGGATATTTTTTACTATTCATTCCGCAGTAGTCAGATTGGCAAGAGAGATAACGCCAGTGAAATAACGGTGTTTACATAATTTATCGCTGTGTGTATCTATCGCCGTTTTCACGAGTATTTTAGAAGATTGATCTCACTCCTTGACACACATACAAGATATGATGTATGTACTGTAGTGATGCACTTACAGTTCTTTGAGCTTACAAATATCTATATATTCGTCTTATTGGTTTCTTTAATTGTTAATAAAATTATGAAGTAAAAGTTTATAAATTAAAAAATGTTAATACAAAATGAAACTGAAAAAAATGCAGGTGTTGTTCCTTTTTACAATATTAGAGGGCCGTTTCTTAAAAGTAGATTAATAATTTATTTATTTATTAATAATTAATGCACTTTTATCCTATTTAGCCCACTTTGATGAACATAGGAATTAGGCGTAAGTCGATTAGTACAGGTAAGTATGCACTTAATTCGGCGAAAATATATTCCTGAAAGCAAAACTTGTTTACTATTACTTATCTTCTTACCTGCGGTATTTATGGAAAGTCTTGTTTTTTATAGTTATTTAATAGGCGATAAAAATTGGCCTTCGCATTAAAAAAATATTTCTTTTTTTTTATTAGTACATTTAAATTTTTGTATGGGGTTGGAGTGCTTCATGCGATTAATATACTTATAGAAAGGAATTTTTTAAGCTAAAGAAATTAATTTTTATGGACATATTTTGTTGTGCCAAAGAATATAATACTATAAACTTTAAATTCAAAATGAGTCACAAATATATTACCATATAACAACACAAAATGAGCAAGTGTCAGAAAGCAAAATAAGTAAATGTGGCATCAAGATCCTCTCATAAGGGAATCATCTATTTCATACAGCTCCAAATTTATTAGGAATTATTTGAACTGTTTTTTTTTTTAATCAACTGTAGAAATGAGAATTTTTATATAATTTGGTAAATAATTAATAGTATATTAAAAAAAACTAGTGTTACAATGACGTCTGTTGTAATACGACTGATTTAATGTACGAGTATTACAACAGCCTTTATAACACGTGTTTTTTTTTATACTTACTATTTTTCTATTTCGCATTAGTTTATTTTTTTTTTTTATTTAAAATGGGATTTCTTTTATTATATTTAGTGAATTTAAATATTTTCGTGTTCCTGACACGATTGCCCTATGCACAATAGTTATATGCAAAAATCTATACGAAAATATCAAATGTCAAAACTCGAGTTGCGTTACCAACCACGCATAAAAGATCATTACAAACAGTCACATAAAATGCTCATTATACAGTCCCTCGCCACAATATTAGGGCTACCCCACGATTCTAATAGTGTAATAAACTAATCAATAACTGTTATTATACCTAAGATACTCAGTAAAATTAAAAGTGTGAAGGTAAATCAGGAATATTACATGTAATAACGTTGTGAATTTACCACAATAAATCATGTAAATTTTGTTTTACATGGTTTTTTTCTAGGATATTTAACATGGAAAAAGAAATTTCGGTAAAATTTATAGCTTTTTCATGTAAGTTTAAGATGTAACAAAAATTCAAAAGGAAAATACAGGAAAAAACATATACAATTTTGTATTTACTCTCAAAATTTACTTAAAAGTGTAAAATTTTTCGGGGTATTTAGTGCACTTTAAAAGTAATTTTACTAGTGAACTATTAATTTTGTTGTAAAAATATGAGGATTTTTTATATTTATTTGTTTTACTTGAATTTTCGGGTAAATTATAGATATCATGGAAAATACGAAATTCATACGCCGCAATGTGATTGGTTATTGATTATTTATCTGTGTGCCTAGGTAATTCTATTCGTTTGTCGAACTTATTATTGGCTCAATGATATCATGTACGTCACAAACAATCGTAGGTTTCGCTTAAGCGTGTTCATTCTTGATCCCTGGTTGAGCGATTCAGTATGACCTATTAGGTGCTATAAAAAGAATTAGTAAGTTGCTTGCTCTCTTTATAAAAATACAATTGAAAATTACTTCAATGTTCGGTAAATATAGAGTTCATAAAATATTACATACGAATTGACAGTACAATCTTGAAAAGCACATCAGCATGTTGAAATTTACTAGATGGTAGAAATTTTACCTTATGAAGCAAATTTACCTGTAAAATTGTAGGCAACTTTGTTACCAACGATTTTACATGTAATTTTACTGCAACTTTTTTTACAGTGTAGAATGAATAATGTGTTCAACTTGATTTTTTGGCAATGTGATAGCTTCACATCCAAAATGAAACGATAACATTAGCAAGAAATTTTATTAACATGAAATCGAAAAAAAAAATTAATAATATGTTTGGCGACTCCGTAGCTGAGTACACATCTAAGCATCGACAAAAAGAAATGGTCGATATCTGCTTGTGGCACCTCGTTCCAAGCAACTTGAATTTTGTGGATTAACTGTGCTAAAGTCTGTGAAAGATGGTGCAAAGTGGACAGTTTCCTTCCAATGATATCCCACACATGTTGAGGGAGTTTAAATCCGGTAGTATTGACAATAATTAATTGCTCTTTATTATTCCTCTGTTTGAATAGATGAGGAGAAATGTTCTGACCATGACAACAACGACATCTCTATGGTTTCTAAGAATGTTGTCTGTGACAAAGTGCATTGTCGTGTATAAAATTGTAGGAGGATTTGTTGGGGATTCAGGTTGTTCATATATGGCATCAAAATATCTTTCGATACTGTTTATATTAATATTGACTCATTGCGACAATTTATTCAAAATCTCACACAGATAGATTATTACATGCTTTCGAAATATTTACGATATTGTCACAATAACACTAATAGAACTCTACTTAACACTCTTTGTTATGCTGTCCCAAGAACCGTAAACTGGTAATAAAATAATTGATACCATTTTGTGAATACAAGTGTGCTTCTACTCCAGTTACTTATTCCTACGCACTTTTATTAAACATTACTAAACTATATTTGCCGAAATACTGAAAATAGATTATCAAATTTTCAAGGTGGTCCTAGTATTGTGGCCAGAGACTGTACATTCGAAATAGGCAAATAATTTTATAGCCATATATAAATTATATACAAGGATGTGCTTTGAAGTGCCCTAGAACATTAATTCTATTTTCTTCATTCTCAGAAAACAGGTTTACTACAGTATTTTCTTGGTAACACCACAGTTTTTACAAAAATGTTTCAAGTTTTCTGAATTTGGTTTATAAATTGCACAGAATATGTATTTTGCTGGTCATTAGACATGTAAAAAACAATAATTATAACAATAATATATAATGTCAATAATAATCTATTCTATAATGTCAAAGTCATAGCCTGCTAGATAAAAATTATTCCATCATTTGAAAGTGTTAATAAACAAAACGAATAATTTAAAGGAAAACTATTGAAGGTATACAGAGTGTTCTATTTGAAAAAACAGGTTTTGCAACTTTCAAAATTCTCTGATGTCACTACTTTTAGACATTCTGTATAATAAGACGGAAACCTTTTACCACATTTTGGTGAAATAATGGAGATTTAAATGATAGATATCTGGTACTGAAAACAAGTGAAAATTAATCAATTTCGTGCAATAGTGTGAATATCAAAATTTTCACAAAAATCCTAATATCTAATCCTAATAAGTTCATGGCGATTTTCGATTAACCTAAAATGTAAAAGACATGGAAGTATTTTAGAACAAAAGTAAATAATCGATTGTTATGAACCCTAAATTTCTAAAGCTGAAGAGCTTCGTTTAACCGCCAATCTTCTAACTAGACAGTTCTGTGGCAAACTATGTATATTTGGAAATATATTGTTTGCACTGCCATATATCAATAAATAGAGAGAATGAAAATGTTTACGAATTATCAAATCTACGACCAAGTGATGGAAGCAATAGAAAGCTTGACTAAATAAATACGTCTGCAAATGTTAGACTTTATAAATGAACTACTAAATATTATTATTATTATTTTTTAAACACGTATTTATGCCTAAGCGCTCTACAGTCACCAACTTAGGGTGTTTTACTCAATTTGTTTCTGAAAGCCTTGATAAACAACGTCAAGTTGATGTAATATATACCGACTTTCAGAAAGCATTTGATCAAGTTGACCATTATGTGCTCTTGTGGAAATTGCGGATTATCGGTTTTTCACCATCACTATTAGCCCTATTTGAAGCCTATCTACATGGAAGAGAGCAGCTTGTGGAATATTTGCATGTACGATCTGATACATTTCAATCATCTTCTGGTTTACCGCAAGGATCGAACCTTGCGCCAGCGTTATTTTTATTATTTATAAATGATATTGCCGATGTCATTAATTGCGAACATTTGATATTTGCTGACGATTTAAAAATATACAAAGAAATTACGTCTATCGCAGACTGTGTCAGCTTGCAAAACGATTTACAGGCTGTAAGTGAGTAGTGTGCTCGCAACCATTTGAAACTTAACATCGATAAATGTAAAATTGTCACCTATACAAGAAAAATGAATTGTATTAACTACTCCTACTGCTTGAATGATGAAGATCTTAATCGATGTGAAACTGTTAAAGATTTGGGTGTTGTCTTTGATAGTAACCTCTCTTTTGTCAATCACATAAATTTCATAGTTGCAACTGCTTATCGAATGTATGGTTTTATATGCATAAACTGTCGCGATTTTGAAAATGTAAGGTGCTTATCCCTTCTTTACTTTGCATTTGTTAGATCCAAACTTGAATACGCATCCTTGGTTTGGTACCCGATCTATCAGATACATATCAATAACATTGGGGCAATTCAGAGAAGATTTTTAAAATATTTATTTTACAAAATTGATGGTGCTTATCCAGACAGAGGACTAGATTATAACATTATGCTATCAAGATTTAACTTTGTGTCATTACAAAAGAGACGGACAATACAAAGTATAAAATTTTTGTTTTGCTTGTTAAATAATAATATAGATAGCTCCTGGCTTTTGAATAAAATTAATTTTCTTGTTCCAAAGTTTGAAACCCGTTACCAATGTATGTTTTATTGTAGTAGAAATAGAACTAATGTTTTAGTTAAGTCTCCGGTAGTCACTATGTGTAACAACGATATTTCGCATTTATGTGACATACATTACGACACTTTTGGTAAAATAAGAGAAGTTATTATTAATTTATAGCCTATTTGTTTAATTTGTAGTTTTGTATTCGCTAAGATTAAGATTTAATTATGTAACTTTTTGTATTTGGGCTTCTGCTTGTAGGAAATAAATATATTATTATTATTATTATTATTATTATTATTATTATTAAGCGATATAAAAAGTTGCAAGAAAACAAACATGGTTTTATTCAAATTTTTGCCAAGTCATACTTCGAGCTTATCAACAACTAAGGGTTCTTTTTGCACAGAATATTTGAACTCGATTATCGGAATTCCAACGTCGATTAAGTAACGCGATATTGGCGGCTGCATAACTTTCGCCAATTCTGCCTATAGGCGTGCGGCGTAATAAAACTATTATGTAAAAATATCAAGTGCTAATAGCGTGTAAATATAGCTACGGGTCTACTTTTGTCTGTTACGCAATCGTCAAGTTGACACGCTTAAGTGATAGTAGGATTCCGAACATGGCTTATCGAACTCGATTCGTTGTCATTTGTTATAGCGCATCGGGTGCGATTTTGATGGAAATCGGAGCGTGTCGCAAGCTTTTCCGGAAGAGTTGCCTTGCGTTACGATAATAAACTATACAGAATAATATTTAAGTTTGTTTACGTTTGTGCGTACGTTTGCATGCGTGCGCAAACGATTTAATATATGTTTGTTTAGTTAGCTGCTGGTTTGGTATAAATAATACAATCGCACATCCATATCCATACGTGCATCGATGGAAAGTAAAAGTTGCCTTTCTTCATTGCCATTTAGTTACCTTGTATGATAGTAACGTCGTACACTGTATTCATAATAAATGGTGCAGTACAATTCCTAGTATTAATAATTTATAGATTTATTGTCAGAGATGTAAAATAAATGCACCTGAAAGTGGTGGTAAACCAATTGTTTGGTGTAACATCTAACAAACACAATGTTTTAGAATTAGCAGTTATAATACATTTTAGCATGTTCATAATTATTAATTCATGGGCCGTTTAAAGGATTTTCTTGGATTTATTACATTGAAATAATAATTCAGTGATTATGTCATCTTTATGTAGAATTGGGAGGGTTAATGATTCACATCGTGCAATGGCGGTTTCTTTTATGGTTTGCAGATTTGCGCAACCAGCAAAAATTATAATAGAAAAAAAAATTAATTTATGAAACGAATGAAAGCCTAATTCTACATTTTCAAAGTTATAAATTTAAAATTTATAGTATCTCACAAATAAACCAACTATTTAAGATTGTTGGGTCACATGAAATCAGTTCCAAGATGGTTTGGGAGTGCCTACGGAAATTTAACGAGCTAGGCAAAAGGAATAAAGTAACCCTCATGTGGGTTCCGGATCACACAGGTGTGAAAGGAAACGACATAACGGATAATCTCGCAAAAAAAGGAGCTGGAATACCTTTTGTAGGGTCTGAACCCTTTTGCTGCATAAGTAGCAGCACAATACTGAAGAAACTGAAAAGAGAAATGGATCAGAGAAAATCTAATTATTGGGAGAATCTCCAGGGGATGTGGCAAAGTAAAATTTTTCTGGGAATCTATAACCAGAAGATGTTTACAGAATGTATCAACCTGAGTAAGAACAATATTCGCATATTAACAAGCATACTTTCAGAGCATTGTAGACTGAAAGGATACCTGAGTAAGCTTGGATTGGAAAAGGAATCTGAATGTAGATTTTATGGGGAAATGTTGAAACATCCATCTACCTCCTCTCAAATTGCGTAGCACTGTGCAACTCAAGGGCCTTGCACCTAGGAGCATGTGAAATCGAAGAGGGAGACTTACCTAACCTGAGACCTTCTGATATCCTACACTTTCTGAAAGGAATAGGATTGGCCAGCTGTAAAACAGCCAGAATAGGGGACACTATAGATCTCTTACGTGGCAGTATAACATCACCTTCCTCACATACATACATAAGATTGCTGGGTAGATATCTCTGACGTACAAATATCTACTACAGGGCGCTTGCAGTACTATTACGAGATAATATTAATTGTATCCGCTCGCTGTTACTGGAATAGTAAATACCGTAAACCACAAAACTGGTAAATTAAGTAAATATTTGCATGGCATTGAAGGTTACCGGCAAAGAAACTATTAGAACATATGCATTCATGTTTTAGTGAGCGCCGGCATTTGCCTAATTTTATCATAATTTGGTGTAAATGTGCATTACGAAGGAAAGCGGAATAAAATCACAATTAAGAGTGATTGGATTGCGGTGGAAGCTGCAACTCCTCAATAGTCAGATGTTAATTTAAAAGAGCAAAAACAGATATCGAAGTTTCTGCAATAAATGCATATATTTAAATATGCTTAGGTCCAATAAATAAATTTGACTTTAACTTCACTAAAATTAAGAGACATGTTATGAACAATTCAGTAACAGTAAATGGGTATTAGAATTACAAATAATAAACACATATAAAAGTGTTAGTTATATAAATAGAAATTTGAATGTTAAATTACTTACTAAATTAAATTTTGTCATTACTAAGTAGAAAATTAATATAAACAAACGGTGAACTGGTGAATAACTAATAGATAAATTAAAACGCACAAGTTAAATAAGAAGAATATTTATTGTCTATAATTGTAGAATAATTATACGTTACACTTGAAGTATTTAAATAGCAAATATGTATGGTACAAAATATAAATTATAAAGAATAATTTGTATAAATACGTAAGGATTTCAAAATATTATGAAGAAAAGGTGTTATTCAACTTAAAGGTATTTTATAATTCCAGAAATTATATTCACAAGAGTTGCTTTTTAGGGTTAGGGAGGTTAGATTAGGGAGGTTTTCCGTCAATTGGTTGGAAGGACAATTTTAAGAGCTACCCAGAGTGTACTCAAGAGGGCACGGAAATTTATTGAGAATGAAAGTGATACCTTTGAGCAGTATTTATAAATTATGCATTTACTTTTTCTTTTCGAATTTAATTTCAACGACATTATTTTAAGATGTAATATATTAAAATAAACATAAACCACAATAACATGTATCTGTTTTGTTAAAAGTTGATTCTTTATACTGCTCTACATTTTACAAAATAGAAATCATCATAACTTGATTGATATTTTTGCATCAAAAATTAAAATATTTTTCTTTTTTTAAAACAATATACAGGGTGTTCAATTTAAAAAAAATGCAAATGTCAAAATTTCTTGGAAATGCGTCATTCAATTGTTTTTTCGTATATTGCATATTAATCAGCGTTAAAAACCCTAATACTTTGCTAATTTAACCTACTTCTGATCAATTAAACAAAAATTAGCAATGGCGCGCACTTAATTTGAATCAGCCTGTATTATAAATATTTACGAAATATGCACTGTCACATGGATGGGCTGCAATATTATCGGTTAAAGTGTGCCAAGTAGCAATCTCTGAAACGATATTTACTCCATGATAGCAGACAGTTCAATGCCAAGCGTGACCATGTCGACCGTTTTGAAGAGGGGTGATAGGTCGCATAATTTCCTTAAAAACAGTCAGTACGATTAGACAACGTATTGCTATATTTTAACGATTTACATTTAAAGCCGCATTTAAAATGATACTGTTCTTATATCTATATGTGTGAAATGTGTATCCTTGATGTATAGATAACACTTATTTAACGAAAGAAAATTTATATCGTGTAAAACAACAGCTTTAAGAAGATTACTTAGAAATACAATACAGTTAAACAACATTATGCAATAACAATTAGAATAGTGCATAAGAAACAATTAGGATCTCACGTTTGGAACGACGGAAAATGAACGTACATAATGATGAGCTCCGCGGTGTAACATTTAGAGACCCGATTCTCGAGGAACGAATAATAAAACGTGTGGTGCGCCGTGCGATGCAAAATCAAAAGCTCCAATCAAGCTGCAGGTCGTGGCATTCTTTCGAGATCTCAACGCAAATTATCCGAGGCATCTTCTTCACGATCTGCGACACACCTAATTTCAAAATCGATGGCACACGATGCCGATCGTCGTAGCCACAGCGCAACCTTGAAATCTTGTTAATATTTGCACTTTTTTTTACGTAACCGCGCTATCAAGTATTATGGAAAGCGATACTGTCATTTGTTTGACCTTTAGGTTACTTTTGCTATCTGGAAAACCTAGTTTAAAACGGCATCCAATTGCTTCCATGAAGTATAATGTAACGATATAGACCCAGTTACCTACTTTAGTAATTCTATTAAGGTTTAAATGTTAGTTTAAATTGCTACCTGTTGAATGGCCTATGTGGATTATTACATAATATTTTGAATTGCCTAGTTTTCTTTCTTAATTTAATTTGAATAGGAAATTGTCTGTAATATACAGTGTGTGTCACGACGAGCTTCCATTAAAAGTTTATGGGGAAGCAAATAAATGCCAGATTTAAAATTTTTTGTAGTGAGCCTGCGGGTGTAGGTTATATCTGCTAGTTTAGCTAAAATATTTTTTATTCACATATTGTCACTTTGACAGATATGTGACAGATGCACATATTTTTAATTATTATATCCACTGTTTAATCATGGCCACCTAGAACCAATACATGTACTCGTAATGATTATGCTACGACAGTTTTTCTGCAATATCTCCTAAACCATTCATTTCAGTTAAAAACAGTTTTTTTTAACATTTATACGTATTTTTTGACGGTCAATCGATTGGCGCAGAGAAACTTAGGGGTTGCTATTAAAAAAATGAGTTATCACAAATTGAAGGTCTTTTCTTTTGCCTCCTCTCTTCCTGCAGTCAGTTTAATATTTCTTAATTTCTTTGTTGGAAATAGATTCCCCACTTGGTGGATATTACTTACAATAAAAATGAAAAAAATACACTGTACCAACTGTAAGCAACTCAAAAGTTCGTGTACCATTGCATAATACAAAATTATTTAAAAAACGCGAATATCTTGTAAAGCATAAAGATTAAGGGCATGGTATATTAGATAAACTTGACCTAAAATTCGGAGTAGAATAGCAATTTGAAATAAAAAACTACCTTTTCCATTTGAAATAACAAAGTTGGCAACTACTTCCGGTATTAGGGAACATTACCGGAAGTCGAAAATATTTTAGCTAAACTAAACTATATCCACAGGCTCACTACAAAAAAATTTAAATCTCGCATTTATTTGCTTCTCCATAAACTTTTAATGGAAGTTCGTCGTGATACACACTGTACATAGGTAACTACAAAAATGTTTTAATAATTTACCTGACTTTACTAATACCATACAAAATATGGTTAAAAAATAAATATAGGTTGGATCATACACCTATACATTTTTGATCAAAAGAAATCTGTATTACTAATGCTTAATTCTTGTGGTTCTATGGTTCAGGTATCCATGATAAATACGCTTGGCAAAAGAATAAAAACTTTCAAAAAAAATTCGAAATGAATTGTTTACTATAAATTGCAGTTGTAGAACCCATGTCGCATTTTTCTGTCACTTCTGGATTTACGGAAAATATGGTCAAATTTTAAATGTAGCATTCTACACATTTTCCCTTATTTGGATTCCATGTATTTTCCAGTGCCCGAAAATCTTGAATAATTTGTTAGTTTTTATTTCCCATCAGATTACCAAAAAATATGATTTTTGTTTTTCTATCTAGAGTGCCGCGAATACGCTAAAAGCCTACCCAATTGTCAGCGCAATATCAAGAAGCAACAAAGTTATACTAATTTGTTTTATACATTCAATAAAACGACAAAAAAATTCATTGACAGTTTTCTCAAAGAAAGTGATTTGTCTTAAACGGAATGTAATTAATTTCTAAGTATTAATTTAAAAGAGAAATTTTAGCGATTCTGATGATTGATTAATTAATTGGTATTCGAAATAAAAGTTATCTTTTGGTAGATTAAAAATGTTGTATATTCAACAAACTAAAAGGGAATGCGCGATTGTGTCACAAAGCTTATTCTTAATTATTTCACAAAACTAAGGCACTCGTGGGATTTCTCCACGCGTGCATTATTTCCTTGTTCACTTTCCGTACTTGTTATGTATACTCTGTATTTTGTATTAATTAAATTTTCTTTTTATTTCGCTGTAATAATTGTTCTTATTGTTATTTCGACAAATTAAAAATGCCGTAAAATATACTCCTGAAATGAAGAAGCTTGCAAGAAAGACGCTAGGTTATATATCCTGGATATATTCTATATAAAATTGTTAAATTTCTTTTAGTTTCTAAAATATTTGACGTAGGTCGTTTTTCAAAAAAAAACACTTGTGTGTATCAAATAATTTGAATTGAAATACTTTTTTTCTTACAATTAGTCCAGTGACTGAGGAAGAAATGAGAAATATAATTTTAAACTTAAAAAATACTTATTCATGCGGACATGATGGTATTAGCTCATTTCTATTGAAGCAATGTGTTGAAGAAATTGTATCTATTTTGGAGGAAATATATCCAGGTTATATATCATAAGAAGAAATTAAACATTTACCAAATTAAAAAAAGAACACGTAGAAGACTAACTGGTTAATCGAGGCGTACCACAGAGCGTCAAGATTTGAAATATTTGATTTTTTTTAAAATTTTTGACAGATGGACGAGTGCATCTTGAACTTCTCATAACTGCAAGGTATTTAACTTGGAAATTGGAAATTTTGAGAATCGTTGACCGTATAGGGTAGCATCCGAAACCGAATGAATTTTTCGAAAACATTATACAGCGTGTCCGAAAATTACAGTTAAACTTTTGAATTGAAAAAGTGTCAAACTTTTTTTTTTAAATACAACTACATACTTTTTTCTTCCTCATAAAACTGCCCTTATAAAAATACCAAAAAAAAGTCATATTCATTACCCATCTAAAATGGATACTTGTTAAGATAATTAGTAAAATAGTATGTATTGTGTAGAGGTAGATTGTAGTTTTTTAATGTCATCCTGCTTTGGTATATCTAGTAAGTCTGAATTCGTCAACAATCCGCATTTTATGAAATATCACTTAGATTAACATTATAAACAATGCCGCACACGGTTAAATTACTGAGGACGAAGGATTATTTA
>RXPK01003878.1:0-85312 GCA_004143645.1 Protaetia brevitarsis | reverse complement strand
TAAATCTTACTTTGATACATGCGCTTGTAATTCGCAGCTGTTTACTCACGATTTTATTTATATACGCGCCCTACATAAGGATGATTACATGCAGCTGTAGAAAAATATTTAATTGAAATGTTTATAAGGTATTATCGACTATTAGAAACTTAATCAACTTAATGCTGGATCATAAAATATGAAGAAACATTCTTATATTGCCATCTTTTGTAGTACACTTTCCTCTTCTGTATAGTTCAATCACCAGCATGCCTCCCCCAAGATAAAACAATCAGTTCTTTTTCAGCTTTCATAGGACCTTTTATTGAAATATGATGAACAGGGAGAACCTTAAAATAGTCTTTAAAATGTCTAAACTTTCGTTATTACACGATAATCTAATAACATATAGCTGCTATTAGTGTAAGCGTCTTATCCACAACAGAAGTATTATCTTAATAACCTAAAATGATCACTAAGATATTTTGTTTCGATAAGTCAACCACAAATAATCAAGTAGTAAATGAAACGGAAAAAGCCTGTGTTTACCTATGGTTTCTGCGTATGTATCTGTCTTCACACAATAGACATATATCCAGCGAAACTTTGGTGTGTGTGTTAGGAAAAATAACCCTATTTCTGGTGGTCGCAAAATAGTCTTATTTTTTTTTAATTAGTTAAAAGTATCACAGAAGGATCCAACTTTGTCTAGTAGAAGCACTATTCAGAAAAAATATTTCTGTAAAATTAAGAGGTTAATTGCTTCTATCAACCTCCCTTGCAATTGTAGGGAGCTGAAACTTTATGCACCTTTATAAAGCACAACTTTTACATCAGTTTTCAATTCGATACTTCAGGAATTATTATAGAAATCAGTAAAAATGGGTAAAGGTAGCCTAATATGTGGCAAGTGCAATTCTACGTCATTTGTAGTTACTCTGCATATTATATAGTGTTCCATTAAAAAAAATCGGAAAAAAAGCATTTTGGAAATGGTAAAGTCAATACTTTCTTGGTGATCACCTTGTCATTGGGTGATAAAAACAATTTGTCGACATCTTGACCTAATCTTAGCCAATCCACACAAAGAAAATTATTGTTATTTGAAGGCGTTTGGGCGTAGGAATACTTTATTTGGGATAGCTGATTTTTCAGTCTTTGAAGAGAAACGATTGTTGCTCGAAAACCACAAAACAAATTACTTTCATAATCTGGAGAAGAACAGAGTGTTATTAGAGATCTTTCATAACGTAAACATATATAAGGATTCTATTTAAAATGATGAATTATACCGTGGCACCTCTTTTATGAAACACCCAGTGTATCCCAGTATATTTGCTGGAGGTACACAATTAACATTATATTAGGTTCTCGAAATGTCAAATTACTATCTTTAATACAGCCGGAGTAATAAAAAAAGGACTTACTAGCAGTGTTGGGCGAGCTAGGGGAAGTGAATAAATACGAGTGTATCTAATCGCTGTAGAAATTTATTCACTTCGCCTATCTTGCCCAACACTGCTACATAGTACCTGACATTCAGTTTTACTTTTTTTTCAAACTGTTCCACCACAGCAAATTGGATCAAATTTTTATACAACAAAGCTGGTGTATACGACTAAATTTGACGAAAGTTTAGTAATTATGCTCGGAAGGATGAACCCCTTTGTGGGGGACCCAAAAATATTTTAATTTGTTTGAACTAGTTTAAATTATCACAGCGGTGTCATTTTTATTTAAATCGGAGTACTAGTCAAGCAAATTATTCCTGTAAAATTTCAAATCGATTGGTTAAAAAGAGACGGAGATAAAAAATAAAGCAGTTTGGGGCTTATTTGCTTCTATTAACCTCCCTATCAGATGTGGGGGGCTGAAATTTTGCACAAGTCATTGCCTTCATAAAGCACAACTTTTGTATGGGTTTTCAATTCGATACCATCGAGGATACTTTTCGGTATCTTATTCAGCTATACCCTTTAGAAGCAATTTTAAAATGAAAAATATATTAAGTTTTTACTGGGAATACTTCTCCACCTAAATATAAATGCTAACGTATTTTCTTTAGTTTTTAATTGCACGTACACAGGCCACTTTTGTTTACATTCCCCCACCTAACTATGCAAAACTATTCAGGTATTTTTAACAATTGTAAATAATAACAAACTTAAAGTGTTGCATAGGCCTTCACGGCCTCAATCCGACAAAACCGAGGATATAAAGGAAAATTGGTAAGAATATTTTTCTTTGAAAAACCAATTGGTATAATCTATATTTATTTATGAAGGCTGTATTTTGTTTATAGCATACCGATTTTCCTTTACCATGGCTAGTACGTTTTGAGAGAGTTGAAAGTATATACTTTATATAGGTATATTATTGTGTTTTTTTTAAAGAATCGTACAGCTAAACCTTCGTGCCAGATTTCAACAGCATAAGAAAATACTTCCTTTTCACTAGTTGGTTAAATGCTCAGAAAATTATTCTTAGTAGTGAGTAGATTGTCGTGAAGACCACACGGAGAGTCTCTCCTATACTATGAATTTATACAATATCGGACTTCTATTTTGTTAAAATAAGGAATTTATGGTTTAATTCAAATTATTTAATATATTATCTCCTTTTGTAACAATAAAGACAGTATGTATATACTATAATTACATGTACTATTTATTGTTCACTGATAAAATAATAACATTACTAAACATTTATACTCTTACGTGAGTTCACTTAGGTGAAACATTTAAATTAACTTTTCAAATACTTTTACAGATTTTAATTTCATTAAAAAGTAATTTATATTTCTGGCTATGTTAAATCGTGTCCTCGAAAATACTAACCTAGAGTTCACGTTAAACTGTCATGACAAACAGAATCTCTAACTTCAAAATTTAGAAAATGCAAATTTGAACTCAAATTTAAACATTAATCATACAAAATACCTTTCATTGTTGTTATATTTTAGTGAGGAGTATTATCTTTTCAATAATCTAAATTTATTTAAATTAATAGATGACATTTTAATTCAAAGGCGTAGTAGATCAATAAATAATTTCCTGTGTTAGCAAATTTTTATATTTTTATACCTATAAGTACAGCTGAGCCTGATAGTTTCTTTGGATATTATCGGTTCTTTATGTCAAAATTATATAGGTGTGTTTTACCTTCCAAGAGCTAGTATTTATTTGGGGAGGGTTTGATTGTGTAGATAGGGACATTTTACCGCAAAAATCTTATAGTATGGGATTTAGAGGGTTTCCATTAGATTGGTTATTGTCATTTTTGGAATGTAAAAAGCTTGTTGTGCGGTTGAAAATGAACAGTCACCGGAATATTACACTGATTTAGGTGTTCCCAAGGTTCAGGTCTCTGTCCATTATTTGTTATGTATATTATTTACTGTATATTAATGATTTTCCGGAAATAATAATATGCAGATACCCGATTTTATTCGCTGACGATATTTCTGTACTCATAAAATCTAAAACAGTAAAGGACATTAGTTATAGAATCGAAGAAAACCCGTAACAGACGCGACAGACTGGTGCACTAAAAATACACTCATTTTAAATAACCAAGCAACAAACATACTTTATTTTCATCAACGGACACCTCTCATAAGTATAAACCAAAATTTCTCTGACAATGCAACAGTGCTAGAAGTAATACTGCATAAAAATCTTAGTTGGGATGATCACTTAGATGACGTATGTAAGAAATTAAATAAGCCGTATTAAGCAATTTTACAACTGAAAGGTGTCTTAAAACAGCAACACTTAATAAACTTTTATTATTCTCTAGTATTATTATGCACTTTCGGATAATGTTATTATCTGGGGTATGGTAGTAAATAAGTTGCAGAGAAGCATTCAAAAACAGAAATTCATTAACTTTTCCCTTCATTATTATATAAAAAGTGGTGACCTAACGTTAAGAAACATATAACTGATTTTGAATGCTATAAGGCGGCACATTTACATAATACCAAGCAACTCAATTTCAGCAACAACTAACGTTAACATCAAAAATCACCGGGTTTATTGGGTTTAAAGCTATATTATACTCTTCCAAGCGAGTCACGGTCAGTTGATTGTTCTAAACTGTTTAAAAGCCGTGTAAAACATTCTTTAATGGAAAAAAGCATTTTACACCATTATACCACATAATATACATTAATGGATAATGTTAGTGGATTTCTTTGCATGTTCTTTTTTGCCATCTTATTTTGGCTTATATTTTTCTAATTGTGTGTGTATGTTATGTGTATGTTAGTTTTATACAAAATATTTTATACGATTATTTTTAAATTTACTTGTATCTGACGATTCAAACCAATGTCAAATTGGCAGACTCAATAAAACAAAATTATTATGTTTATTATTATTATATACGATTATTCTCTATTTCACAATAGCTGCAATGATTATACACATTCAGAAAAATACCTGCATAATCCAACAAAAATGAATTGTTTGAAAAAATATTATTGGATTAACTATATTTTTGCTTAATTATTAAAAAAAAACGATACTCAAATGAAACAAAATTTTATTGTTGGAAATTGTGGGTGAATTAACAATAAAATTTTGTTAGAAATATTATTTCTGATATTAAAACGTTATTTGTTAAATTAATAAAAGAGGTTTGATTAATCATAATCATAATTTTTGTTTTATTAAATTAACCAAAAATATTGTTTGTTATCTACATAGTTTTCATTTGAAGTTGAATTTGGGTAACGCGCCGGTGCGTCTATACAGTTCACATTTGAAGATATGTTTGTATTTGAGGTATGGTATTAATAAATTACCATAATAAGCCTAATATGATGTCAACTTATCTAATATTGTCAATTAGTACATTATTGGTAGGTATGATCTTAGATGATATTATAATTTTAAATAACTGTGAATTTAGAACATAAGACATATTCTACTGAAATATGTCAATATTTCACTATATTTAAATATGTAGTATTTTAATACTTTCCAATAATAAATAAAAATGAGGACGGTAATTAAATGAATTAACATTTTGTTGTATAACATAACCATCTGTTGTGTAAAATACAGTAATACAGAATATAATTACTACAGCATTATTTTTATGTGTTTAGGAGGTAGAATATTTAATTTAAATAATTATTTCTATATGCAGCACGGGCTTTGTTTTTACATATTGTGCACAAACATTGATGTCTTACCAGGTTATCTCTCTTACGATTACACAATTTTGTTGGAACAAATTTACCATATTTTTGACTTAAATAATAATTATGTTTAATATTAATTGTTAATTACTTAGTTCAAGCAATCGTGTTTTTCAATTAATAGCTTAAATTAATCAAAAAATATTTTTAAATTAAACAAAATTAAAGATTAAAAGCTATTGTTAAAATGAAAATAAACAATTGTTGAGTTAAATAAAAAAATGCAACAAAATGTCTTTTGTTGATTCACCAACATGGCATCTTTGACTATATACAACAAAAAATATAGTAGATCCAAACAAATTTTGGTTAAATTATCCAAGGTATTTTTCTGAGTGCACGGCCATATTAGGCAAGTAGTATAATACATAAGATAAGATTGCTTAATTAATAATATTTCACGCAGTACATATTACAATACACTTGTCTAGTTTTTCTTTCATATCCGCATGTTCTTCCCTTTCCATTTCAAGCCAGAAACATGAATGCTATATACCAGCTTCAGGTGAGTTATTAAGGACTTTTTTCACTATATTCGTTGTAGCCAATACTACTGCCTTCTGCATTTCCAGGTATATATTTGGTGGAAGGTCTAACGAAGCGATGCCTTCATGTAGTGATCTCGGTATTTTCCCGAATACCCCAGGATTAGAGGGACTATTTTAACACTGGAGACACTCCATATTTGTTTTATCTCCGCCGCGAGTGGTAAATATTTGGATACCTTTTCTAAAAAACTTGTCGCGAATGTTCACTGCTGCCGGAATAGCTATGTCGATAACTGTGCACCTTTTCTTTACCATGTTTAGCAGGACAGTATCGGGTATGTTATTATTAACCTGGTGATCGGTCTGGGTGGTTCTATCCCAATATAGTACAGCTGACTCAGTTTCGCACACGTGTTTTGGATTGTAGTTGTAATAAGGTGTTTGACGCTCTGCATATCCAATTTTGCATGCCATCCAGTTGTGTATTATCTTCGCAACGGAACTATGTCTCTCCGTGTATTCTCTAGCCGCCATGATATGGCTGGCATTTGTAAGATGTTCAACAGTCTCCGGTTTACTTTTGCACAGCCTGCATCTATCATCTCGTACCAAAGCGTCCTTAGTGATGTATTTTAATTGAGTGTAATTGAGTGTCGGCACTACATGGTCTTGTATGGAGATATGGAATCCTTCAGTTTCTGGGAACATATTTCCTTGGGTGAGCCATCTATTGGATGCTTTGGGGTCAATGTGGTCTTGATTGAGATTATTGATATGTCGTCCATGCAATTATTTACTTCTCCATTATTGTACTACATCTGGGATTGTTATTTCAGTACCCACTGGTCTCCTGTCTTTCAAATTTAGGGTCGTGTATTTCCTATCATTGTTTATAACCGCATCATATAGGGGGTTCTTCTCCATGTTGCTATAAAAATACTTCCGCATTCCGTTGGTGCGCTTATTGTGGTGCAGCCTTCTCATATCTACGATACCTCTGCCTTCCAATGATCGTGGGAGGTGGAACCGCCTACACTACTGTGTGGGTGGTGCGCCCTATGATCAGTAAACCGCTTTCTTGTCACCCTAAATTATTATTATAACGCAATAATTTTGTATAAGACAATTCCCACATTTTACACGCTTAACTATCGAAAACTACAAATATTTTTCATTCTGCAAAATTTAATTTTTCAAGGTGTTTTTACTTTACTTCTTTTGCTAAATTTAATGTCATGTGTTTTTCTTATACGCTCAAAACCTTATTTTATATTGTAAATTTTTTTTTTGTTTTTACAGTTTAAAAAAATATTGTTTGTTATGTTAATTAATGTTTACATTATACAATAATGAATTTTGGTTAAGATGTTAAACGTTCTTATATCAGACTCCCTTTTTTTATATATTTTTAATATACGATTGTAAATGTTGCTTAAATGTGTAATATTAGCTCCGTGATTAACGCTATCTTTATCTGCTTTAATGTGGACCACTTCTTTAATTCATGTTTTTTGGGAATTAGGTTCTCTGTCTATTACTTTTGTATCTTTAAAATTAAAATTAATTTTTTTTTCCAATGCGTGTTTTGATACTGCACTAGCATTTATATTTTGATTTTTATTTAAAAAAATATGACATATAGGTATAGTTTAAAAAAAAACGGATATTTTTGGAATAACAAAATAATGGAGAGGCTTTGGACGCAAAAAAGACAGACAAGCCAAAAATGAACCCAGAGGATTATTTAATTCAACCAACTAAAGACTTATTACACAGATTCGTTCATGGTATCAGAATATTGGAATGCCTGATAGTATGATTTAGTGAGCAAAGAAAATGGGCGATTAAATACAAAGAGAGAATAGAAGATTCTATATCACATGGCTCAAAAGATACAAGCGCGATACAAAATATTATTCAAGAAGGAAATATGAAACCGAACTTCGAAGATCTACATGTACTGATCATTTTTTCGTTTAAGTACATGCAAATTTGAAAGCAGTTTTAACCAAATTTTTATGAGATAAGTAGGTGCACTAAAAGCGCTCGACATATATAAGAGAAACAATGTAAAATTCCATATCAACATTATATGTTATCTCTCCTCCTTCGTAACATCACATACTGTACTTGTACCCAATATACATATGTACCTACAATTTCATTGTTATTTTGAACGGTATTTAGATTCGATAACTCTTCAGTGAAACTGACTACCATAAATGACCTTTAATGTATTCGTACTTATGAATGCGAAATGCAGTGCAACGCAAATGCAGGGCTTGTTTAGCTAAACGTGCATTTAATTTTTACCACTGCGTTCAATCTGATAGCGCCGAAGCGACAGAACAAAGCTGATAAGCTTGATTAAGGAATTTAATCGGATCCGCCGATTCCTATATTTGGTCCTGCTCAGCTTTCTTTCGCTGCGATTAAATCGTGCGTTGTTTAAACTATATCGGACATTTCAAGGAGAATACATACTTAAACGGCAAGGCGGTTTAACCAACGGCAGTACGTGATAAAGTCATGCAGACGTAGAAAGCGACGAATCGTTAAGTAGAATAGCAATTTTTTTCTTGATTAAAGTTAATTTTATTTACGCGGTATTATACAAAAGAAGACCCGTTCAATTTTAAAGCCAAGAAAATATTAGCAGAGTCTAATACTGCAATCAAATCCAAATCGTTAGTAGGTTATATTAGCTCTTATGTTAGATACTATTCCTCCTATAATAGACACTAGTTGAAAAAAATATAGCCAGTGATTTAATAAAGAAAAAATCAGTTTTTGTGGATATCTAGGCTTGTCATTTAATTTAATTTATTTAGTAAAATATACATGATGTTCACTTTGTTCAATGGATTAATATACGTTTCGACAATACCAAATCTGCTTCAGTAATTTTTTTTGAAATTGTATAAGCCAACATTAAAATAATTACAAAAAAAATAAAACAAATACTTTTTTTATAAAACGATGATAATATTTACTTTGAAACCACTTGCAAATAATGTAACCCTTAAATAAATGAATATTATATTAAATTTATTTAAAATTAGGGTCGGTTTCATAATAAATGTCACTTTAATACTTTAACAAAAGTCTATGTATTACTTATGAGGACTTTAATTTAAAGTAATTTTAAAGCTTTAAAGTGATATTATGAAACTCACCCTTCAACAACTTAAAAATGCACAATTGCATTTATTTCTATGTCCTAATCCTAGGAACAATCGTACATGGCAAACGTTATATCATATAACAACTTAATACAACTCTTGTAATAAATGGTAACACATATATGGTGGATAGATACTCCTTATTAGATAATATACTACTATCTTGCTCATTTGTAATACGTGGCACAATCTTTTTCTCAGTGTTGCAATTAGTAGAACCGACTTTTCTTTCTTTCTTTATTAAAGCTTTATGAAAACCTTGGTTTGTGAAGTAATATTATTAGTTGCGAAAAAACAAGAGATCTTAAAAATGCTTACTATTATTCTGTTTTTATCTCGAATATAATTTGGAATTTAGGACGGAAATTCCTAAATTTTATTTAATTTTATCAGCTAGAATACATGCATGTATTCCAGCTGATAAAATTAAATAAATGGTTACATTCCTGTAAGAAAATATAATAATGGTTGTTAAACTTTTTACTAAAATACTGTGAAAGATTGACTTACACATATGTTTAGATAAGTGTTACAAATTGTAATAAATGTTAATACAGGACTTATCTACAAATGTTTAGAAAAATATACTACAAGTTGCAATAATCTGGTATTTTATTATAAGTTGTAGTAAAATTTTATGATTTTATAATAAAATTTGTCGCATTTTTTTTTGCGTGTGATAAGCAATCATCAATATATCTTTTGAAGGACATAGGCTACAAGTTTAAAGTACCTATAACCTATTTTTTCAACCTTCGGAAACAAATTCAGCAAACGTACTACATATTAGTGACTCGATAGCACATCCAAATGCTTGTCTAAAAATTTGGTTTCAAAATAGAACTAAATCGCGCTGTTAGGGTATATGCCAATGTGAACAATTATAAATAATGTAAATTTGTTCCTTAACATTTAATGCTTAATCTATTGGTACCTCTTACTTCTCATATAACTTTTTACAGTCCTACAAAATTATAAACGTAAAATAAGAAAAATAACAGCAAGAATAAATTGAGTCACTGAGCAGTAGGTACATCCGTACACGCATACATAAATAATCCCATTAATAATTAATGTATACGTGCTTAAGACAGTATATTTATAATTTTATGAGGCAGAGGGTCGTGACACATAAATCAACGGTAATTTTACGATCTTCCGTCCTAAAGCCTCCTTGTTTTCGGACCTATTTTTCGTTTTTGATCTGCATAAGGATTTTAAAATGTTTACATTTGTTGTGTGACGAGGCGGTAGACATTTTGTACTGGTCATAGCTGGGATTATTATCGACGATCATAAAGTTCTGGTTTGCTTGTTAATGCAAAAGCTAGTGCTCATTTCATAATTAAGAGCAATAAACGTTTTATTGCTGTTGTTTTGATCCGAGTTAAATTGCATAGTAATGCTATAGATTAATTAAACTTCATTCCGTTCAGAATTGCTATTTCACTATTAGTAATGGTTAGAAACGCACCATGTAAATTCAATTACTTGTACATACACTACTACCACTACTACAGATAAACAGACGAGTGATGGCCTAAAGCAGCGGGTTCAAACCTCGCTCCAGTCAATTGTGATAACCGGTTTTTTTTTTTCCGAGGTCATGAATATGATTAAAGAGAACATTTAGCTCAACGGTGGTTGAGTACAAACACCTTGAAGAAAATAATAGATGATTGAATCAAAAACTTACATATCAATATGTTTTTATTAATGTTGATGTTGTTTTAAATTACATAATTAAGAATCACCTCAAAAAAAAACGTTTGGAGTCAAACACATTTAACCAAGTTATTCAGTATGTAATGTAAAACTCCAAAAGTGCTTCTAACACTTGACAAAGTTCTGAGAATTTTAAAAGCTTAAGCCACTGCAATACGTTTCCTCTAATGCCACAAACATTTACAGCTTCCAACAACAGATTGTAATTAATAGTATCAAATGCTTTTGACAAGTCAATGAAAACGCATACAACCTACTTGCAATCATTTAGCATCAAATTAATGTAATTTGAGAAGTTTTGCAGGTTATTTTTTAAAGCAAATTATTGTTTATCCGGTATATTATTTTTTTTTAGGAAATCGGTAATAGAATTTAATACATATTTTTTTCAAAATTTTATCAAAAGAAGATAAATTCGAAATTGGTCAATAATTAGAAATTTCATTTTTCTTTCCTTTCTTGTTTCTCCTTCTATTTTTAAGGCTTCTGATGTAATACAGTTTTCAATCGATAAATTAATCTATTTACAAACAATTGGGGGAAATATGTTAGGGAATTGAGTAATAACTTTCATAAAAGTGTCACCATTTCTTGGCGCTTTGTTTCTTGCTCAGTTATAAGGTTCATAACAAAAGAATTGGAAACAGTAATTTTGGAAATATCAGATGGTGTGTTTATAGAGCAGCTCAGAACATCTTCATGTTCACTTTAAAATTTTGCAATGAAAATTCATCACAAAATTTTTAACGGTTTCCATCTTATTAGTGTCAGAAGGTGGTAATACTTATTTTTTCTTGCAATACATACTACTCCTTCTTAATGCGATATTAATAATTTCCAAAATTTGTTTCATATCATATTTATGACTTTGTAAGTATAACATGTATTATTATACAATAAACAATAAGAAGCAAAGTAACAACACAGCCTTAAAAAAATACATATGTCATTTAGAATATGTTCAAAATATGTAATAGCTACTTGAATAGTCTTTGTCAAAATATTTATAGTTTGCAGTATTTAGCAGCAAAGATTTTCGCTTCTACAAATAAATAAAACGTAATATCTCTTTTTGATTCTATTCTACTTGAAAAAATTCTAGCATCTGATGATTCCTCCTGGTTTGAAGGAATTTTAAATAACGATGTGACGATTGTGGATGTAATAAAACACACTCTTCTCTATACTATATATTTAAATTGTTATTGTGAACAACAAAACCGAATTTAATATGTATGTTACTACGATACGTTGATTATATTGTCTTAACTAATTGTAATCATATTGTGTTGTCAACTAACTGTAATTATATTGTGTTGTTAACTAAGTGAACTATATTGTGTCGTTCCTTGCACAGGCTTCCCCACTCCCAGGTTTAGAAAAAGGGGGTGAAATGGTTTCTATATTGGCCTAGGTGCCGGTGGAATTTCCAGATTGAATTCTGAGAAATTAGTACAGGTTGACAGGTATCATAAATCCATAAATTATTCAAACGTGTTCGGGAAACACAATTTCGTACAAAGTAATGAAGGCTTAGTGCAAGGGGCTTAAATTACTAGAAGAAAAAAAATACATCTAAAAAAATTCTAAAAGGACTAATATATAAAAGGTAATTAAGTAATGTAAGTATAACTAATATTAAATTAATGTGAAAATTCGTGAATAGATATAGATATATATATACACCGTAAATAACTTAAATTAAATTGTCGCGAACAGCGTCATTCTATCTATTTCTTTTATTTCTTCTAATAAATAACTACGCAATTTAAAAGTCAATTAACTTTTGCCATTTTTTGGCATACTCATGCAGAAAAAGTTACGACACTGTTATATTGTGTATATTATACCTATGTTATATTGTGTATGTATATTACACCTAGTAGATTAAGAGCTTATCTTTGTACCGCTTATTCTGCACATTACAATGTATAGTGTTGCTAGACGTAAGTTCTATGTATTTTACTTATTGTGAGATGTAATTCTGTATTCAACGACACAGGTTGCTCTCCGTTTTATTGAATAAAATTTTTTAAAAATTAATTATTTTATTTGAAAAACGTAAATGGCGCAGTCAGTAGGATTGTGAAGGGGCTTTTAGGGAAAATAAAAGTCGTATGTTTTTACATTTTGCTTCACGAAAACCAAAAAAACAAAAACTTTCGAAAATCATCGCGATTTGGAAAGTGAGTGAACAAGTGACAAACATCGCACGAGGTTCGCAACAACAAAGGCAGAGGACAACATCGCCGACGCCACAACATCACACCAGGTCGAGGACAGCATCGCCGACGCCAGGATTTAGGATTAAGAAACAAGAAGACAAGAAACAAGAACGGAAAACTGAAATGAAACTTTTGATTTTAATGTAAGTGCTATTATATTGTTATTATAACTAAGTATATGAGCGACGCGAGTGATACGGAAGATATAAACGATATTTTGGCGCAATTTGCTAAAATACAAATAAGCGAAATGGCTCAACCAACTATTTCTATGAGAGATCACCTTGAAACAATTCCCCATTTTGACGGAAATCCTCTTTTTATTTCTACATTCATATCAAGTTGCGATTCTTTTGTTCAAACATTGGCTAAAGCAAATGACCCAGCATACAATAGCTTTCTATTTAGAGCAATAATAAATAAATTAACTGGTAAAGCGGCACAAATAGCATCAATTAGAAACAGTACAAGTTGGGACGATTTACGCACCCTTCTTATAACAACATTTAGTGATAAAAGAAATGAATTGTCTTTAATATCAGAATTACAACGCCTAGAACAAAATTTTAACGAATCACCTACATCTTTCGGCGACAGATGTTTAAATTTATGCAGTATGTTAGTAGCAAGAATAAATGTAACTGAAAAAGAACAAACATTACGCGACAACAAAATTCAATTGTACCGTGGATTAGCGCTACAAACTTTCATAAACGGATTAAGGGAACCCACCAGATTAATTATGCAATGTCGAAATCCCAATACCCTAGAAGACGCATTAAATTACGCTCAAGAGCAAGAGAATTTACATTACCAACGGCAGAAGATGCAGCCACCAAAACCAAACCCCCAAAAAGTACATCAACCAATTCGGCACCCGAATTCTAACATTCCTGTTTATATACCTATACGTCAACAACCCACACGTCCATTTGAACCCTTTAAACAACCTCCTGTTCAAACAAATTTCCAACCTAGACCGCAATTTTTCCCTCAGAAACCAGCATTCTCCAATTTTAAGCCACCCTCACAAATGACACGAAATACCCAATTCCCATTCAGACCAAATTTACCAAAACCAAATCTACCTGAACCGACACCGATGGATTGGTCATCAAATTCAGGGACTTAGTAGACAAATACAACGTTCATCCCAAAATCAGCCGATACAACAACCCCGATTTACTGTTGAAGAACTGCACTACCAACAGGATTCACAAGGAGAAGAAGAAGAAAATTATGGATATGATCCCGGATATTATTACCCGCAAGAAATCGAAACCTATACATATGAAACCCCGACTTCCGAAGAAAATACAGTAACAGAAGATAATGAAGTAGACGGAAATTTTCGCCAACCAGCCTCGGAGATCAACAAGAAGAAATAATAGAAATAAATGTGACTACAGCATCTAAACTCCCCTATATTATTATACCTGAAACTAATTCCAAATTTATGATTGATACCGGTTCGACAAAATCACTTATTTCAACGAAATTAGCACAATCATATTACCCGCACCTAGTTAGAGAGGATAATTTTGTAATTCAAACAGCTCACGACGTCAGTCAACATAACTTCAGCATTTTCAAACCAATTTCACAAATTTTTAAAGATAACATTTCTCATAAATTTCATATTTTCGATTTTAATCCAAATTATGATGGATTAATAGGTTTAGATCTATTGAAAAAACTAAACGCAAAAGTAGATTTAGAAAATAACCGCTTAATTACCAAGAATACGCAAATTACTATTCATATAGACGGCGAAATAAAAAATAGAAAAATTCCACCACAAAAACCAGTACAAAAATTTGTTATACCCGCTAGAACAGAAAAAAATTATAAAAATACCCGTTAATGTCATGTCAGGAGAAAAATACCTACCTTATACAAAACTTAAATCAAATTTAGAAATACCTGCATCCATAGTCGACGTTGAAAACGCCGAATGTTATACAACAATTGTAAATTCAGCTGACACCGAACAAGACTTTCATCTTGAAGAACCAATGCAAGTAGATGACTTCGATTATGCGAATATCATCGAAGAAAACATCAAAGATGAACCCGAAATCAAGAAAATTTTAGGTGAAAATTTATCAAACCTTAGGTTAAATCACATGAACCCCGAAGAACGTAAAGCTATAAAATCACTTTGCTTTGAATATAAGGATATATTCTATAACGAAAAATTACCATTAACCTTCAATAATGCAATTAAACATCGAATAAAAGTTAAAGAAGACACTTCGCCTATTTACACGAAATCATACCGATATCCGCAAATTCACAAAAAGGAAGTGCAGCGACAAATATCTACTATGTTAGAGCAAAATATAATCCGCCCTAGCACATCACCATGGAGTAGCCCAATTTGGATAGTCCCGAAAAAGCTCGACGCTTCAGGAAAGCAGAAATGGCGCTTAGTGATAGATTACAGGAAACTTAACGAAGTTACTGTGGACGACAAATACCCTTTACCCAACATATCGGACATTCTCGATAAACTCGGAAAAAGTCAATATTTTACAACACTTGATTTGGCTTCCGGCTTCTATCAAGTAGAAGTAGCAGAAGAAGACATTGAAAAAACCGCATTTTCTACGGAGAACGGACATTATGAGTACTTAAGGATGCCTTTCGGACTGAAGAATGCACCAAGCACCTTCCAAAGAGTTATGGACAACATCCTAAGAGGAATTCAAAACGAAACCTGCCTTGTTTATTTAGATGATATTATTATATTTTCTTCATCCCTTCAGGAGCACATAGAACGTTTAAAATCAGTATTTGATCGATTGCGTAAATTCAATTTCAAAATTCAATTAGACAAAAGCGAATTTTTACAAAAAGAAGTTTCCTATCTCGGACATGTAATTACCCCAGAAGGCGTAAAACCGAACCCGGAAAAGATCAAAGCGATACAACATTATCCAATACCGAAAACTACACGCGATATTAAATCATTTTTAGGACTTTTAGGCTACTACCGGCGTTTTATAAAGGATTTTGCGAAAATCACGAAACCGCTTACGAAATGTTTAAAAAAGGAATCTAAAATTATTCACGATACTGAATTTATTACGGCTTTTAATCTTTGCAAAAATATATTAATGAATGATCCTATTTTAAAATATCCGGATTTTAGTAAACCTTTCGTATTAACGACAGACGCCAGTAAATATGCGATTGGTTCCGTATTATCGCAAGGGAAAATTGGAAACGATTTACCCATAGCCTATGCAAGTCGAACACTTAATGAAAGCGAACAAAAATATTCCACTATCGAGAAAGAATTATTAGCGATAGTCTGGTCAACAAAGCATTTTCGTCCGTATCTGTACGGTAGAAAATTTATTATCTATACCGATCATCGCCCGTTACAGTGGTTATTCTCTTTGAAAGATCCGCACTCCAAACTCGCACGCTGGAGATTAAAACTTGAAGAATTCGATTATGAAATCATATATAAAAAAGGAAAATATAACACAAATGCGGACGCTCTATCTAGAATTGAACTTTATCCTTTAGATACACAATCGATGGTAGTTAACGTAGATGAAGAAGAATTAGACAGAGTATTAGAAGACAGGTTACCACCCGACGAAGTAGAACGAATCCTAGAAGACATAGAAATCGAAAACGATCTATTAGACACGATCCATTCGAATATCGAAGAGGAACCGCCAGCCAGTATCCCTATACAAGAGGAGGCTATTAACAACAAAACCATATCAAATACATGTAAAAACTGTACATGTAGATCCGCAACCAATAAGATTTACTATTAAAGAGGGTAAAACAGTATATTATATTCAGGTTACACAAACAAATAATTCCAAAGCGATTCAAAACTTCATGAAAGAATATTTACAACCAAATAGAAAATATTATATAAAGTTTGATATCGAAGAAACGTATAAACAATTTTGCGTAGAATACTGTAAGTTATTTGGAAATAACGGCCCAGAAATTATTAGGTGTACTAAAGAACTGCAAACAATAGATAATCCGGAGGAGCAAAAGGAATTAATTCAAACACACCACGAGGGTAAAACAAATCACCGTGGGATAACCGAAACAATTTCATACTTACAAAGGCGGTATTATTGGAAGAATATGGATATGACAGTAAGAAAATTTATAAACAACTGTGAAATTTGTAAAAGAACCAAATATGACAGAAATCCCCCAAAATTACCCTTAAATTTAACGGAAAATTATGAAAAACCATTTGAGAAAATCCATATAGATACATTTTCTGTGCATAACACTGATTTTCTCACTATAATCGATGCGTTTACAAAAGTAGGGCAAGCGTATCACATTAAAGGCAAAACAGCTGTTGAAATTTTAAATGAACTTATAAATTTTTTCGCACATTACGGGATACCGAAATCCATAACTATGGATAATGGCACGGAATTCGTAAACAGAACAATTACAGGCCTATTACACGATCATAAGATCAATGTACACACAATTACACCACACAACCCCCAATCGAACGCTATAGTAGAGAGATTTCATGGCACTTTATTGGAACATTTAAGAATCCTATGTCAAGACAGTAATGAACCTATCACAACATTAATGAAATATGCGTTAATTGGTTATAATAACACCATTCATTCTACCACGAAACATACACCATTCGAATTATTGTTCGGATATACCGCAAATTTAGATCCCTTTGATATGCATTACGAAACCGAAGTATATGAACATTATACCGAATTACATAAAGAGCGTATGAAAAAGTTATATAATGAGGTTAAAGAGAAAACAAAAATTCAAAAAGCACAGGTAATAGAAAAAAGAAATAAAGACCTACCAAAATTCCCCTTTGAAATAGGTCAACACGTGTACTTAAAACAAAATAAACGAAGTAAACTACAAAATAAATATACGGGACCCTACGAGCTAATCGAAATTCGTCCTAATCATACCTGCATTATAAAAAATATAAGAACTCAATCAGAAATCATAATACATTCGAATAGATTAAAACAACCACCCGTTACAGGTGCTGCTTCCACTTCGGAATAACAGCAATGACCGATGTAAAAATCACGGAAATTCAAAATAACCCAGGAATATTACCTTATAAGCTAGGCACTGCAAAGGTGAAATCAAATACATGGACATTGGTCAAAAATATCAATTTGAAGGAAATAATCGCGGAATACACGCTATTACGCAACACGGCAAATAAATTAAATCAATCATTCTACAAAAACGATGCAGAAAAATGGTATATTGAAGAAATGCACAATTACCAATATATCATTACACATTTGATACAAGAGATCGATAGCCTATTGGAACAAATATTTCCACAACATAACATTCATAAACGAGGTATAATCAATGGATTAGGTTCTGTTATAAAGCTAATCACTGGAAATATGGATCAAGAGGATGCAGAGAAAATAGATCAACAACTTCATCAATTACAAGAAGCTCACAAAAACAACGCTAAGGTAATGCATGAACAAATATCATTAACAAAAAATGCAATTATATTATTCAATAATACAGTAACTAACTTAAAACATAATCAACTCAGAATTCAAAGTCGCATAGCACAAATCAGCCAATTTATTACCGAATCGCTAAAGCATCAAAGTACAATGCGCGATATTATTTTTCTATCAACAGTATATTCTCAGTTAACCAATAGTTTGATGATAATTAATAGAATATTATCTGATATCAGATCATCCCTAGTGTTCGCTCGATTAAATACAATGCATCCTTCTATTATCGAACCTCATGTGTTATTACAAGATCTTCTGGTTATAAATGATCATCAATTAAAATTTCCAGTTAAATTATCTCCAGAAAACATAATGATATTGGAATCGCTAATAAATATAAAAGCCTATCGACGAGATATGAACATTGTTTTCATGCTGGAAATACCACTGGTAGACAAAGACATTTATGATCTTTACCATATATACTCTCTGCCCATGAAAATTGGGAATACAACAAAAATCATAATTCCATCAATTCGTTATATGCTACATAATGAACGATATTATAGTAATCTAGAGAATAATTGTAAGGAAATATTACCATATGAATTTCTATGTAACGTCGTAAATTTATTACCAATAAATGACCAAAGTCCTTGCGAAGTACAAATTATAACATTAAGTAATGATTATAAAAACTGTCAACAGATACCAATAATTTTAGATAATGTTAAAACACAAAAAATCGAAAACAACCATTGGATAATTATTTCTGCAAATCAAACAAAATTATCAGTAACTTGTAATAAATATCAATATGCAAGGCAAATACAAAATACAAATATTGTTTATATTCCACTAAACTGCATAATAGTTATTAATGGCATTATTATTAAGAATTCCTATAGTGTTAGAAATAGTATGTATAACACATTTAATTTTGAATATAATATTAATGTAAGTGGTAACAATATTGCATTAAATCCCATGAATTTAAAATCTGTAGAATTAAGCAAAACTAAGGATATTATAAAACAATTTAATGTTTTGAATCAAGAAATTCAGGATGAGGTCTCACTTGTAAGTAATGTACCTAGTATTTGGACAATAATTCTTTACTGTGTTTTAATTGTAATTTGCATATTTGTAATTATAAAAATTGTAAAAAATAGGAAATCTATAAAAATAGATTGTTTGAAAACTAAATCTGAAGATAAATCAAATCCCCAAAATTTAACTGATTTACAGTGTAAATTTTAGTCTCGCATGGGAGGTGTTATATTGTGTATATTATACCTATGTTATATTGTGTATGTATATTACACCTAGTAGATTAAGAGCTTATCTTTGTACCGCTTATTCTGCACATTACAATGTATAGTGTTGCTAGATGTAAGTTCTATGTATTTTACTTATTGTCAGATGTAATTCTGTATTCAACGACACAGGTTGCTCTCCGTTTTATTGAATAAAATTTTTTAAAAATTAATTATTTTATTTGAAAAACGTAAATACACAGTTAGTTTTTGCAGTAATTTTCTTATGTATTTCATAGTTTAAAGATGAGATCATAAATGAAAGAAATTTGGTGGTCACGCACCGCGTTTTCGTTACTGGAGGCGACAGAGCCAAACAACTTAAACGTAAGTACGTTTTCTAATTCAGAACTCTTGGGGAATATCGTGACTACACAGTAATCGTAATTTTTTTTACGCGATTTGGGTTACATGACGTTATAATGATGTATCGTTTACTAAATAGATAAGTAAAGATGTTACTTCGAAGAGCATACCACAGAAAAAAAGATGTAGGTCGAAATTAATTATATTCATTACTTGTTCACCTTCCAATTTATCGGTACATTAATAAAATTATAGCAACGTACAAAAATTGGCACACACCTGCGAATACTACATACACCAACGCAATTTAGCTACACTTGCTTAACGTATAATTATACATTTCAATCTGAATGAGGCAGGTAAACAAGCCCAAGTGAGTAGCTGGAGGAAGTTGTTAGATGAGTTATTTGCACATAACATAGCCGTTTAAATTTGTAAAAGAAAGAAGAAAGATAATAAATGTATTTACCAGTTCGAATTTAACGTTATAATACTAGAACGCTTAATCTTGTCCAGACCAAGTCATCAACCTTGATTTATTCCCATCAAGAAAGCGATAGTAATTCACTATTGTTACGCAGTGATTGATGTCGATATGTAACCAGTGAATGCTGGTAGAAAAGATCGAAATTGTGCAGCGAAAGCGCGTAAAGTTATTTCTAATTAATTCTACTTTTATAAGGGGGATTACAATAGTTACAGTCCGTGTCAAGAATATCATAAAACTCTGTTTATGTCAAAATTCATCATTTCAATAACCAAAATAACATTTTAAAGTAGGCTCAAAGTTACTTCGCCAATTGCAAACGTGATATTGTATTAATGTTTTAATACAGAAATTTAAACAATGAAACTCTATGGAATGTTAACACGTGTTTGTTAAATTCTACAATCAAAAATTTAGTGGAAACCAGCGGATAAAAGTAGATGACTCTGTTGGGTGTATAGATAATAAAATGTAGCTCCCTAATTTTTTTTATCACAGTAAGCATTGTATCACAACCTGGAAGCCATCAAAATATTATTTCAACGATTTTTACGGTTTCAAATATGGGAAATATCAATGCAAGATGCCCGTCTAAAACCAGTAGCGGCTCGTGACAATATTGAGTGCTGGGGCCATTCTCCAGCCAACTCCCCATTGCCCCCTTCTCCTTTTTTTATTAATTTTACAAACATTTAAATCAGTTTAGCTCACCTTGCAGTAATTTATTACCTCGTTTATTGCTAACTAAAATAATACCGACACAAAAAAATCAATGTAGACAAATTTAGAAGCAATTTTAAAATGAAAAATACGCTAAGTTCTTATCGGGAATGCTTATTTCCCTAAATATAAATACTAACGTATTTCCTTCGGAATATACTGATGAATCATACGAATCCGACCAACCTCTAGTGTGAATGTGTTTACGTGTATTTATCGGTATTTTTACAGAAAATAAGAGCTTTTTAATCATTAATTTGTGATATGCAATGGTGGGGCTCTTTAAGAGGAGCCGCTCCTGTCTAAAACAAGTAACGATCTTCCTTCCTCTATTTTTAATTCATCAACAAAAGCATCAACTTTACCGACTTTGCTTTGCTTGAGTTCTTGTGATTTTTGCAGATGAATCGGAATTTCATATTTTTGTAACTCCGATGGCTTAGCCTGTGTTTAGCGCAAATCAAATACCTCAAAAAAAAAATCGACCTTGAAACATAGTAGTGGTAACGTAATGATTTGGATCCGCAGACGAGGCTAGAAATTTGGAGTTCATCGAAAAAAAAAAAATATGAACAAAGACAAGTACCTCGATATGTCGAGGAAAAATTTGCTTTGATGTGAGGAAAATTTTGGTGTACGCAAAGATTTTCGGTCTTATCAGAACAACAATCCCGGAATAGTGGAGTTATGACTTATATACAACCGATCTCACATAATAGAACTATCGGCAGAGTTACCGGATGTCAGGCCAATTGAAAATCTTTGGGCAAGGTACCCAATAAAGAGGTGCTGAAAAAGGCATTGCTCGAAGAATCGCAATAAATGACTCCAAAATCTTGTGAACTCCATGCCAAACGTAGTAATCTTATGAAAAAAACGATTACTTTATAATATAGTTAAATCGGATTTAACTATACTCAGCTTTAATAAGCCGTGACCTAAAATTCAGCATTATTTTTAGTTTTTAATTTGTACATTATTAAACAACAATTCTGTGTAATAAGTCAAGCTTCTTCGTTAAATTATAATTATTTTTTTCTGCAAAATATACACCCACAGTTAATAGTGGTTATCTACACTGCAAAAAAAAAAACAGCAATTTTACCATGATAAATCGGGAATATTACATGAATTTACTACAATAAATCATGTAATTAACATGGAAAAAATAGAAAATAATTTTGAATTAATTGAGAAACCGTTAATTGAATCATTTACTTTACTGAGTGTAGCTCTATTAAACTATTTCTTGAAACACCTGGTTCTTATTAGAACGCGGAAATTAGATTAATCAAATAGCAAAAATGCCGCTGATCCTCTGAAAATATTCATCACAAAAATAGAAGATTTAATATATGTATTTGCTAAACTCTAAACATAACAGTAGTTAGTGGAATAGGCATATAAAAGACTATTTTCCAGCACTCGTACCTAAGTTACATAAGCTTTACTAATATAATTAAATACATTATTTATTAATCACATACCAAGCGCATAAACCATAAACACACCATAAATTCCTTTAAACATCCATATTCATAATGTAAAAGATTGGCGTACGTATAACTAGCATAAGGCTACCTACCAGCTGAACGTTGTAATAAAACTGGCATTTCTGCAAACTTCCTGATGGTATCACATATCAAGCGACGAGAATTTGAATAAATTTTTGGCATTTTTATATGATATTAGTATGTAAATTTTTCCAATTTTGAATTTCCTAGATCGTGCGAAAGTATACATTCTCTTATAGAACATTCGAACGACCTTAACTGTTTTTTTTTTCGTTTTATTGCTCGATGTTGTCAATATATTTGTGTGTCAAAATAAGATTTATGTTCCAAATAGAATAAAATTACCTTGCAGTTCAAGTACATGTAGTGTTCCCAAAATTTAAACTTATTTCGGATTACAAAATTTTCAAAAATGATTCTCCATAAATAATGAGTGTTTTTTTTTAAATTGTAAGTACATTGCCCTAATATGCGAATTGATATACCATATACATACAAATGGTATTCGTCCTAGATATAAATCAACTCAGAAACTAAATAATTTACATAAATACATGTTTATAAAGTTCCATTATTTTCATCTTTATAGTCATATGCAACACTCTAATATATAACTGAGACAGTCACGGCACCCATTTAAAGAGAATTGCGTGGGTTAAAATTTTGGTTTGACTTCGCATATAAAACATCTGATAGAGGCTAGTGACTTACATTTGTAGGCATGTTACCATGTGATTTAACTTACAAGTGGTATTTATAAAATTGAATGATAAATATGTTGTTGGATTTTTTGTAGACAATATGCGGAAGTAAGACATATCAAACAGTTTTTAAGACGTAACTTGAAAACTTATTATATACTTATGCACATATTAATATCGGGGTTTTAATAATCATTTTATCGCTTTTATTAACCCCTTATTAGGAACCTGACAAGCAACAAGGAGTGAACTTAGTGAAACAAACACTAAGAAGTTCTTTTTAGAATATGATGATCACCACAGTGGTAGATTCTAGCGATGAGGTCTAGAATGAGTTGCCTGTTGTTAGTCAATGTTAGTCAATAGCATAAGATCGAATGTCCTAAATAAACATATGTTCGCCATTATTTCATATTTCTTGAATTATCTAATCTCCACATGTTCAAAACCAGAAATAAAATATTTGTAACTACTGTGATCTTACTGAATTTATTTTTATCTTTCAATAGAATAAATTACCAATTAAAGTCATTTGATTAGGACGGTGTGTTTCCTGTCCTACTGAGTATGAATGCTCTGGCTGGCGCACTGCACACACAACACTAATGATGGATTGCTACGAAGTAAACTGCTATTTTGTAGCAGCTATTCAATATCAAAAGAAGCTGCTACTTTTTGTAGCAGTTTTCGGATATATTAGACAAGTGCGAATGTTGTAAAACAATATATATGTTGTAGCTGCGCTAGCTTCAAATAAATCTACTAACCAAATTATTTGTTTGATTGAATACAGGAATATTTTTAATATTCCTAAATCAAGTTATAATTTAGTATGTGACTGTACCCAAATATATGAAAAATGGTTGAAAACAACAAGATCCTTTTTCCTGTGTATAAAGCCTTCAAACATTATATACCGCTGTAAAGTTCCTTGGCTTATAAATAAATCAGCATTAACTGAAAAGATTCTGGCCGGCACATAGGGCCATCGCCAATCTCTATATAAAGCGGGTTAAGCACGAATTGTCTCAATTTTATAATGAACGATGGGGTGAGCGCGTAAGGTCACTGTCCACCGAAGACGGTTCCCTGTAGGGACTAAAGAAAGTTTTGTCTCGTGGGTCCTCAAAGAGGTCTTCTCCAGCAATGCATGGTTATGGGAGCATTTTCACTGACGACCATGGTAAAGCCGAAGCCCACGCGGACTATTTATAGTCCATTTGTGGCGTCGCCCCCGAGTCTGACTCCTCTGAGGAGGAGGACGACGTGTTCGCCGAGACGGCCCCCAGTCCACCAGGTGCTTTCAGTCGTCCGCCCCAATCTCAGCCTCTTACAACATCTGCTGCTGAGATTCAAACAATAATCAAAAGTCTCAGGGTCGGTAAAGATCCGGGTCCTGATGGGACAACCAATAGACCCTGAAGTTCCTCCCTCTAAACGCTGTGGACGTGATGGTCTGAATTGTCAACTCCATTCTCTATCTTAACCACTTTCTATCATTGTGGAAGCATGCCACGGTTATTACCATTCCCAAACCGGGGAAGGATTCTCTCTTCCCCCAAACCATCGTCCGATAAGTCTTCTCTCCTCTCTCTGTAAGGTCGCGGAGGCTGTAATCCTTGCCCGCCTCCGGTAAAATCTACCTAATCTGAATCCCCTTTCCGACAAACAGTTTGGCTTTCTAGCTGGCCTGTCTACGGATTTCCAGCTGTTCCGTTTTACTGAGGCCATCCGGGATGGACTTGAGAGAGGGGAGACGGTTGTTGCGGTTTTTCTGGACAGTGAGAGGCCATTTGACACAGTGTGCATGATGAAGTCATCACTAAGATGACTAAGATTGGAGTTGACCCTAACCTGACCAAGATCATCGCGTCCCACCTTTCCGGACGTACCTTTTCGGTGTGCGTGGGGGAGGATTTCTCCTCCCGTCGTCCAGCTAGGATGGGCGTTCCTCAGGGCTCCCTGCTGGGCCCGGACCTTTTCTTGATCTATATGCACGATATACCGAGACACCCGGCCGCCATATTCTGATGCGTAGGGTTCAGGCAGCCATTAATGACATTGAGGATTGGGCTCAGAATAAACCCGACAAAAACTGTGGCTGTCAGGTTCACGAGACCCGGACGATCCCGGATTCCCGCATCTCCATCGGCGAAGAGTTAGTTCCCTGGTCCGGTGAGGCCAGGTACCTGGGGTTCGTGCTGGACAAAAGGCTCACCTTTAAATCCCATGTGAACTTCAAAGTGTCACTTTGAGGCAAATTGTGGGAGCACCTTGGATGGTGCGCAACCAACAGATCCAGGACGATCTCAAAATTCCATCTTTACGAGACTTTTCACTAGATCTCGCGTCCGGACTTGGCTAAGGGCGAGCGCCTCTGTGAATCCACTGGTGGCCTGCCTGGTTGAGCCCTGGAATTGTCCTCCGCCCCCCACATTAGTCAGGAGGATTCGAGACATCATACATACATACGGTGGGGGTGTCGGAAGGCATTAGGGGTCGCGCAGGGCCCGCTCATGACTAACTTTTTGACTCTCAAATAATGTCCCTATTGACCGTCAGGCCTATTCATGCAATCATTTTCACAGCGGTTCCCTGCGTTATCCGCAATTAGTACTGACAAAGATGCCCAAGGGATGAAAGTCCGGCATCAGTAATGATGTGGTGACCCATGATGATGAAAAGATTCTAATTATCTCTGAAATTTCTTTAAACTTGCGCGAAAAATATTCACTTTGTTTATTATTGTTTGTGTATCTGCAGATCTGCATCTAGACTTATGCACGTGGGAACATGAACAAAACTAAAATACTTTCGCATAAAAAAGCACTCAGCTTGAATACAGGTGCTCGCATTTTCCGCTAAAAGGCAAAAGTTTTAAATCAATGTATACCTGCGTGTCCACGCAAATAAACCAAAACGTCAGGCTTTTTTATTTAAAATACTGTTTATAATTCAATAATATCATAACGTAATTAAAAGAAACTAAAATATGTGTTAAATATGTACATAATAATAACAATATAATATGTAATGTGTATTGTCTTACTTAAACAGCAGTTATACAGACATTATAAAATATTAATCAAAACTAAAGTGCATTCCATTTAATTAGGGTTACTTTTCGTAGAAAAGCATGTACTTAAGAAGAAAATAGTCTTCCGGCAAAACAGCATGCTACTTTCAATTAAAATAAACACTTTTCTGAGAAAAGATATTCTTTTCGTTGAACATGATAAAAACCAAAAGTTATAAAACTTTTCATTCAATGCAATCTCTTTTCTCAGTGTACCAATCCCAAAATTAAAAACATACTGACAACAATACAATATTTCCGATTGTGAAATTGCTTCATTGGGGCATTGAAGTAGATTCTTTTGTTTATTTGCAGAGAGAAATTTTGTTTCTAGTACTTATATTAAAATCCTTGTAGAACATTATAGACCTATGAATATTGGTTCATACCTTACGTTAATCATTTTTCCTTATTACTTGTTTGAAATAATAAATAAATAAAACAAGTTACCTCTAAAATAAAACTTTATTCCAATAGTGGAAAGTAATAATATCTTGCTCTTTTGCTACAGCGATTATCCTGGAAATGTTGGCGCATTCAAATCTCCAAAATACAACACAATTCCCTCATATATCAATTCGCTTCGAAAAGATTACACAACTCCTGATTATAATAACCATGTTTGGTAGAAAGATAGTTAACAATACAAATAAAATATTCGTTTTGGCACAAAAACAATATTTTGGCAGGAATATGCAGTGAAGCTGGCGTATGTAATTTCTCCGCGGGGTTTCGAAAGAATACAGTTACCACCACTTGGCCCAGCATAAATTTTTGGTAATTACTATAAACAATGTGGGTTGTTGCGTGCGAGCACCTTGTCCAAAGTATAATTTACCAAAATTGTCAAGACCAGTTACACAACTAAAGGTTTGTTTAAACCAGTTGAATGGGGAAGTGCAGTGTAGTCACCCATAATGAAGGTATGAAAGCCTATAAGTGGCGCATAATAGAAATAAATATATCTACAGAAAACAAGATTACATGCATTACGAATGTTTATTACACAATAGTAGTACATACAAGTTATTCATATAACAGTAACAATCCCTAGGGTGGCTGAAAATATATTTTCTTTATTATATGTCAGATCGCTAAATGATGGATAGTCCTTTTAAAAGACGTCCTTTATACAGTTGGGTCGACTAGCTGAGATTGGTCATAAATTATTTATATATCTATCGGCAACGGGTTTGAATGAAAATCGCAATACGTTTAGTACGTTTCCTTTCAACGGTAACAGGTAATGCATAGTTGTAAATTCGCTACAAATTATGAAATACCATCCAGCTCCAATGTCATTATAACAATAAATTAACCGTTGTAATTACCAATGTTATACAATGTAATAGAACCTGCTACGTAAAAAATAAAATTCTCTGTATTTGTTGTGCATTGTAACTGCGTATAGTAAATACTTGCAATTCAACGCACGGCAGGTATATAAGGACTATTTGAATTTATGAAACCTTTAGTTACTTTACGGCATAGTTCTACATAATTATTCAGCACGACTTGTATTTTCTATTAGAATAAAGGAATCTTGTTTTAAACACAGAGGATGAACAGATACCAAATAAAATAATACCTTAAATAGAAGTATTTCTATATAATTAAGATAAGGTGGGACAAGTGTATTTTGTCAATAGAAAGTGCCATTTTTAAAACGTCGCTAAAGGTTATGAGAGCTGGATATGTTACACATATGACGATTGCGTTATAATTTACATTCTCGTCTGCCAATAATTGAGCTTATCGGTTTCAAATCCTAGTGATAGTTTGAACTCAACACAAACAATTCGTCCTGATAACTTCGTACAATGAACTTCCCACTGTCTAAGTATATGCGGGCAGATCTTTTCTTTTGCAATTGATCTTTCATTCTGATTCTATTAGGTATAGAATGGTAAAGCTTTATATAGTTGGAATCGTTTCTATCTTTTATTTTTTTGAGGAATTAAGAGATCAAAGAGACACGAAAAATCGCGTAGCGAAGCAGATTATCACAGATTACATATTTAGTATTTAGTGGTCACATACGTCAACTTACTCCACTCAATGAATCTATTGATGATTGGTTTCCTGTAGACTAACACCATTCAATTGTTGTTAGCAAACAAGTAGATTTCGACATGTTGCTGTATTAACAAATTATGTTTGATTATTCTTGAAAGAGTTTCATCTACGAAAGTGTTTTCATTGGTACCAACCACCCCTCATGCACTAAACAATTAAAACATGTAGTAGTCCGCATTTATCAATTTAGAGGGCAAGTGGGTATTGGCAGTACCTTTTAATTTGGTGGCCAGTGGATAAAAAGTAATCATATCTGACTAACTCGGTTCGAGACTGACGAACTGCTCTCAGAGTGAGGTTTTCGTGGTTTTCCTCACTCCTTGGCGAATGCTGAGAGATGAACATCTTAATTCGTTCCACGGGCGCAGGCGTAATAATAACTCATGGCCCGGCCGATGCCCCTGTAATTGGCGAAAGCTGTTGGGGGATGCCAAGGCATGAATTATTATTATTATTAATTATAAGTGCCGGTTCAGAAAAGCAAAAACAAGACTGAAAGTGGATAAAAAGAAGGAATATAGATAAACTAAAAGGAAAATATAGAAAGTTTTTTTCTGAGTTTGAAGGTGATGACCAGTACAGCTTGCCCTCTTACATGAGAATAATGCTTCAGAGAAGGATGGATGATGGATCAGAGAAGAGGTAAATTTTGGGAAAAGCAAAACCCAGTACCACAAAAAGGCATTTATTCTGCATTGTTTTTGTTGTATTATCTGACGTCTCTGGAATATGGAAGTATTTGAGATTATTTATGTTTTATTGAGTTTTCATGTATCAGAGATCAAGCCTACTAGTTAAAATATTGGAATTACTGTTCTTGTTGCAGATACGCTAAGTAATCACCAGAACAATACTCCTTTTTGCAGATTAATGCCTGCAATGGACATAGGAAAACGTCTTTTTTCCAATTTTCACCCTAGCAAAAATAACTTTATGACATTTATTTTTGTTGCTTTTGTTTCTAGCTAGATATATTATGTGAGAATTAAAGTTTTTTTACCATGCAAAGTCAGCTTTGTGAATCTTAATCCATATTGCTTCATATTACCTGACTAATGAACCTGAAGAGTCAATAAAGCGCATCATGAATGTCGTTCCTCAGTATGCTACCATCCTGATGTGCAACATTGTTTGTCGCTCCATAACGTCTACTAATTCATCGATGGGTTGTTCCATTTTCAATAATTCGTATATCTTAAATTTTTTTTACATTCCTACCAATATGTCAGGGATGAGGTTTGGACAGAATACGATTTTCATTATTGAATTCGTCGATTAAACAATACATTCATAATAACACTTACTAGAATGCAATCTCGCTCTTTAAAATTTGTACATTAACATTTTATGAATGCGGTAAAACAAAATTTGTGAATTTTTTTCCCTTTTGGGAATAAACTTCTCTGACATCCCGTCTCTTTGAAGGCTTTGCACTCTCGATTAACTAGCTTAGATCATACTCTGCTAATTCCTTGACAATTAGTTTTCTTTAGGTGGACTTGACTTTCCTCTTTCATTACCTATACTTTAAAATGAATTTGATGGCAATAATTTTGTCCGAAAGATCTAAATTTTACACGAGGCAAACGTCACAAAGTCGCTAATGTGCAAAAGAATTACGTATATGTCTACTGGTGTAAAGAAATGTGATCATCTCTCAATATAATATAATGATCAGATGATTCTACGAATACGATTTTATAAAAAAAATTTCGTCACATTAATAGAGCTGCAATAGACCTTAAGAAAAAGACAGTGAACATGTGACTTAAATCACTCGGTATCTTATTTCTAATTATCTTACCGCTTTTGTTATTTTCAGTCATTGGCTTTTGACAGCCAAACTTTACTAGATACCTATTTACATTTTGAAAAATGTTTCATTAATTTTATAATTCTTATACCAATAGTATTCCAGCGGCGGGAAAATTTCCGCTATCCTAAGTTGAATCGTGCCTAAGCACGGAGGACACAAAATCATTCACCAACCATCATGAAACGAAGAGAATGAAGCTTTTGAATGGTTTGTGGTTTATAGGCCAACGTAAAAAAAACCGATAGGTATTTACTATTTCTCAAGTGAGAAAGACATATTTCTCTAAAATCAAGATCCGTTATCCTACGACCTTTGCCTACCACATTTACGGACGATCTAAGTGTGGGGTCCGTCGATTTTATACATACATATATCTTCTCCGTATTTATATGATTGCCTGCCTTTGCTAGCTGTCTGGGCGGCACTTTTAAATAAATCTCGTATACGTACACCGGATTTTGTCAGATTAACTACCATCAGAATGTAATCGGCATAGTATAGTTTAAACCACAACATCCGTCGGAATCTTTACCGAAAGAGAAGACACAACATGTCTCCTTTTATAACCGGCGGAAATATATGAAAAATGCCGAACTATTATTCTTGCTTGCTTAGAATAATTATTGGAAAATAAAAGAGCGTAACAGGCCCAAAATCAGAATCTTCATTCATTTTCAAACTTAACATTGAAAGCAAGGCCGGAAGAGAGTAAACACTGATATTTGCTGCATCTTCAATCATAACCACATTCAAACTAGTGTGCTGATTTTATTGTCAGTAAAAATTTAACAATTTATAACTGTACTATCCCATTAGGAACCGAAGGAAATAACCTTGGTGTCGGAAGATACATAAACGTAAGTTACCATGGAACAAACAGCGAATACTAATATTTACCACACTCGTTTAGAATGCGCAAGTACTGACTCATTACAATTGCCATAACGTTCCAACATAAAAAGTTGCCGATCAAATAAATCAATGAACCCAAGATGTGGGAACTTTGCAATGTAGACCTAAGAAAAATAAATTCCACCTTTTCATAGTTGTATTAGGTACATCAATTGGTGAATAATTTGATCGTCATATTTGATTTTCAACCATTGAAACCGCAAAAATAATAAATGATTCACCTTAGTTTGTGTATAATATTAAATCTCTCTATTGTGTTTATAAGTATGTTGAATCAGAACCACATTACAATAAAATTTAAATTCACCATACGATAACTATTCATCACCTAAATTAATCATATGATCGAACAACAATTGAATTAATTTTTCTTGATATGTCCTATTTTATTTTTAGTGATACTAATGATGTATTTCCTTTTTTAAATCAACTGGGCAGTCAGGAAGAGCTTGTAGTATTTCTTTTTCATAAAAACTGAAAAAAACAGCATTACATGTACCTACATATATAAAAATTGGTTGCAAAAATTATTTCTCATTAAGTTATTAAAATAACTTCTATGCCTTAAAATCTGAGGTAATCACTTTATGCAGATTCCACTGTACGTTGACGTACTTAGACTAAAACACCATTACTCAGGTTGTAAATTATTCTATACGCAAATACAATACAGTTCGTTATTAAGATCAAATGAAAGGAGAAAAGGTCCAACAACGATCATACTAGATATACGAAATACATGTTTGCGTAATGAAAACTGACACAAAACCCACACGACGGCCATAAGAAACTGTTCATTACGGCGATTTAAACGTGGACCATCGTTGAATAACAAGTTTCCAAAAAAAAAGTGGAAACCTGTTGACGAAATTCGATTATAATTCAAATTTACCTCGTAAAGTGTGAAGGTTACTCGCGAAGGTCGTCTTTTAGGACAGTGGGATGATTCCGCTTCTTACCAAATCGATCCCAAAATATTCTTTGGTGTCGATAACATTGTGCATTACCAGTTATTAGTTTGTACTATTGATTACTAATGTGGTATATATAGAGACATTTCATTTAGGAATATTGGTGCAAAAGTATCGCTATTGAATACATATTTTAGTTTGAGGTAACATTTTAAATATTTCAAATATATAAATTGCTAGGTTTGATGATGGTAATATCTACAATGATGATTGTCAAGTATAAATTGATACGATATGAACTGTATGTAAGTATGTGGTAAGGTAATTAGTACACTAAACTCTAAAATCTATTGTGTCCGCTATTTTTGTTGCTTTACATCTGACCGTCCAATCCTACTTTTTTGAAAAAAAAGCACAGGACATGACAGGGTCTCAGGTTAGGTAATTTTTTTTTGAGAAGAGGTAGATGGGCGCCCCACAAAACAAACATTGAGATACTTCACTATGCCAAACCTACTCAGATATCCATTCAGTTTACAGTAGCCTAAAAGGGTTCGTGTTCATATAGGCGTGTATTTCCGCCTGTAAGATACTCAAACATTTGTCGAAGGTTTGAAATTTTTGGTTCTAAGCCCATATATTCATATTTCAATTCTCTCCACATCATTTGTTGACATTTCCATTCAGCTTCGGAATGGTGTGTCGTGATTCCATTAGCCTTCTGTTGCCAAGCTTTGTGAATATGGTTTGCAAAGGTGTACTGTCAATATGTGAACGGCAAAAAGACCATAAATGTGCTTCATCAAATGACACTATAAAGTCATAATTGCATATGGTTATGAAACTATAAATATATTACTGTGACTTATAATAAAGGATTCCCCGACTGACGTTTTTCTTAATAACAATTATAAATTTTTATTCTTTAATATGTCTTTACAGATGTCCTTCTATGTCTTATAACAAAGATACAATCCTCCTTCACTAGATAGCTAAGAGCTTACACATATGCCTCGATTTCACCACTGCAAGTCATGCGCATTGATAATCTAGCCTCTTTTTAATCAATGAGTAGTTTATTTATTTATATTTTTTACCAATAGTAGGTAGGTTGCCGTGATGGCTATACGTGTTGTGCCTTCTAAATCAATAACTTGGGTATTATTAGTCCTTACTTCATTAAATATTAAATTTCTAGTCTAATTTTAATCATTTAATATATTGAATGCTTTTACATTAATAAAAACAGTATAAATATCAATAACATGCACAATTCGTTATTCAATAATATATCAAAAACATTTAAGGAGTACAAAGACTCTTACTCAAGGTGAGTACACTTCTTTTCAATATTTAAATCAAACATCAACTACTATCCAGTATATTTTAGATTATTAAATTCCAATTTAGAAATCAATTTAAATCTCCCGCTATGTCATATGATGAATCTCATTAACAATACCGACCAACTTCTACATTTAAAATTTTCAATTTTCAATTTAAACTGTCATTTACATTTATTTAAATAACCTTAATGTTATGAAATGCTAAATTATTATTTACACAGAAATTTAAACATGGAATATACAAAATACTTCTAATATCAGCTTGCATACAACCTAAAGCATTTCAGAATGAAGTTTTCTCGCAGAGACAAACCAAACATGTTGCAGAAAAAGATCAAAAGTATCAGTAAATCCAGGGAAAAATCTCCTACAAAGCATCCAAAGTGTATCATTATACTCAAGACAGCAAAGACATATACAATTTCATAAAAAAAAAGTATCAAGGTATGATACTACAGCAAACTTCTTCTAATGTTGAAAAATCTTGACGTTTCTTCTATATACTTTTAGTCCGATGATAAACACATCAATTCACAAAGAAGATCCCCTTCGATTCCGGATATATTACAGAAACATAATTTAATTGATTTGACTTGACGAAAAGTGAAATAATCTTTTAAAAAAAAAAAATTATCAACAACCACCACGTTTCCATAGTCTCCAGTTCATTTATTTAATAGGAGCTATACAGAGTCTCCACCCCTTTGAAGTAGTATCGATACCAAGGAAACTACAGCTGAAATCATACAGTTACCATTCGACAAAGGTAAAACCTACTATCTACTGGATTTACAAACATGTGTGTTGTGCACATAAAATAATAATGACATCTGCTATTAATGAAGATCATCTTAGGTTCCATAACAATATATACACATAAGAACCATGGCATCTAATTTTTGCCAAAGTTTTCTCGAACATATCCATTTTGCCCACAGCTTTAACTCAAAATTATGGATATTTTATTCTTTAAATATTTTATTCGCTTTGTGGATATAAATAAATAGCTTTAAATTTTCAAAAATTTCTTTCAATCCGAATGCAACACACGCAAGTATTATAGCATACAGTGAATACAATTACCTACGCAGCAAAAGAAAAAAACATAACATAAGTTAAAATTTGCAACACAAAGAAAAATGCAATTATAGGTTTCCGGTCCATTATTAGAATTTTTACCACTAGGTGACTATGTACGTCTGCGCTCTCTGACCATAAAGAACATTCTGCAATATAACCTACGCTGCAATATCTTTTCTGCTTTTGTCAATATATTATTTCTACGAAAAATCATGAGGGTATTTTTACGGTTAATATTGTAATATAACTTATCCAATTCGGGTAATTCATACTTTAAGCTTAGGGTTTATAATATTTTATAATCATTTTGTGAATGAATCAAAAATAATACAGGTACAGTTTGGGCTAATAAACTCAGCTTGGTTCTCTGAATTTTTCGTGCATCACATCCCAGCAGTAGTACGTACTGCTTGATGTGCAACTCTGCGTAATTATTTAAGGTTACGGTAATATTAATAAATACACCGTGACTTTAATCAGCACCCATAAAGAACACCGCGACCAATCCCGTACATATATTTCAGTTAAGAATGCACGCACGAACGAGTATGAACTTATTATTGTTCATTACGTAGCAATCAAATTAACGACCGACAAGGGTTATTTTTCATTTTCGTGTTTGCATACAGGTAATACCTCGCATATAAGTTGTACAAATTTGATAAAGTATGAGTAACAAACATTTATGAATTTCATTTCATAAATTTTTGTTTTTCAATTATGCAACGTTAGTGCATAAAGGTGATCTTACATTCTTTTAAAAATCAAATAACCACAAATACGACAAACCAATATAGTTAGAAAAGTAGTAAAGAGGCCAGATGTTTTTCAAAACAAAAGTCTTTTGTCTCAATGCACTGCCATATAAATTAGTTCAAATGAATTACATGCGGTTAAACGAATAAAGTGAAATGATGAAGAACACACATCGGGCTTTGATTTTAAAACTAGCCGCCCGGAATAACGTTTAACATACCTTGAATTGAATTTAACAGGAAAACAGGTCAATTTCGATTTACGGGAGGACAAATTTTACTCGTAACTGCGACCCCGTAGTCTCAACCCTAATCGGGGGTGAAAATCGTATCGAAAAGATCAAATAGGAAGGGGCGTTGAGTGACACGTCGTGGAAGAGGTCTTGTTATTAGCAATCTCTTGACGCCTTTGTTTTTTAAAATCGGATCATTTTTTTCCCAAGTTATACCCTTTTAAAGTTTAAAAATTAAAAGTCGACATTTTAGTAAAAATTATTTTATTAGTGTCAGAATGAAGTCCACATTTTGGATATATATTCCAGTTGTAACAAGCTTTTGGGATTCATAATTAAAACCTGTTCGAAACTTACGAAGGATTGTAACATATAATGCACTAACCAGTAGTAAGCTTGAATACTGTTGTATCATATTCCCATCTCATATACAACATTAAACATTTTAGAGTCCATACAAAAGCGATTCCTAAAATATTTATATTTTGTGAAATTTGGAACTTATCCAAATTTTAATACTCACTATATGATTTTCTATTAAATGAATTTCAATACAAATCTGCAGTTAGTAATAGACATATACATAGTATAAGTTTCCTGTTTAAGTTAATACATAGTTTTGTCGACAATCCAACACTATTAGAAATTGCATTTATATAAAGGATGATTCACGGAACTTATCCAATAAAAGTTTTTGACTTTGCAATGATATCTCGATTTTGAAACTTTCGGGTTAAGCATATAGTTGGCTATGATCTCTTTAGAAAAAACAATTGCATCTATGTCACACTTCCGGTCACATTGAAAGTCATGGCCAACTTTGATATTTTAAAAAGAAACCTATATTTTTTTTAGTGCATTTTTAAGTTCTACTAAGCATTTCAAATACAATTTTATAAAACATCTACTTATCTATCGGGTACCGTTTCTCGGTTATTTTGGTTTTTGTGCAAAAAAAAAGGCTCAAAAAAATATGATGCTGTAAATGCGTATAACGGCTATACAGTAAAAGATAGAGAGTTTTTATGTTAACTGCGGAGGGTATGAGTCCTCTATTATTTAATCAAAAAATAAAAAGTAAACAAAATTATACAGGGTGTTCCATAATCTAGGGTTGATTTGGGGTAACTTGTTAGTACTAAAAGTTTTTTTTTCAAATGGGACGCCCTGTATATTTTTGCACCATGTGATGTAAAATTGAATCCTCTATCGAAAAGCTATAGGTGTTCTTATACCTATCTCTATTACTTCTTTTAGAATTAGTGATTTTCAGAAAATATAGTTTTTAATTAGTATTTAATTAATACTAGGCGGTGAAAAACAATTTTAACTTTAAGAGCGTATAAAAAATACACAATATAGTATGAAAAAAATTAAATTCATTGAATACAAAATAATCAAAAATGAAATATTGTATATATTATGTAGGTATAATAAAATTACTATAAGTGTTGTATAAGACTTTCATTCGCTTGCAAAAACTTTAGAATAGAAATTAGAAGAATATATTGTCATTGTTACTAAGTTAATTTGTATTAATGCCTCTGTAATTGGATGTCTGTTGGGATAATAAACGATTATTATTATTTGCAAATAAATGACGTTTTTTGTTAAGTTTTATCCGGTCACAGATACACGTAAATTTGTCCCCGGTAAATTCGAAATTAACCTGTTTTCTTGTTAATATCAATTCTAGGTATTTTAAAAGTTATTTCGGGTGGCTAATTTTGAAATGAAAGCCCGGTATATTCGTTTATTTACTGTATACTTCTTCATAAAATTTCTAGAAATAACAAAAGTATGTAAGTATTTATTGCTGAGATAACAGAGGAATGCGTTTTCTCTCCTCATAAAAAAAATCTTTGGAATTTTAGGAGGCGCCCAAAATGTACGTTTTATTTATTACGCAAAAGAAATAATTTAACTTGTTTAGGTTTTTTTCTTTTACTTAGTATTTTTTCTTCCTACTTTCTAATATAAAACTGAAACATTAAGTGGGCGTATGAGGCTGCAATAGAAACAATTAGAGCACAAGATGTGCGAGCGTGCTGTAGCTCATGGATACGATTAACAGCTTTGTATTCAAGCGGCCAGCCGTAACTACGAGCATCTACAAGAGTTCCTGTAAATTATAATGCAAACACGGTAAAAATCCTTTCCAAGTTACGCCCAACTTTCCCTGAGACAACACACGGTATAAAACTATTTTATGACCTAACGCATTAATCAGAATAATGTTTGTTTTTTTTTACTGGCGATACGTTAGATAACTTTCTCGTAATAAAGACTGGTAGGTGCGGCCGTTGTTACTTTTCAGATCAACTCGAGTAGATTGACAAGTTACTGTTTTCTCATCATTATGTCATAGGTATATGGCAGCTTTGTTATGTCTCTAATGGCTTACAGTAACATATAGTACGAAAGTCCGGAAAAATAAATTATAGTGTTTTTTTTTTAAATGTTGCAAATAAAATCTCAGCTTTGGGAATAAGGAGAATGATATGTTATAATAAACTGGTTGTGTGAAAGCAGATATATGAGGAGCAATTAGCCAAAACTAATATAATCACTCAAAGCAAAAATGAGTTACACATCGTTTCCAATGAATTGTGACATGTTCGATGGATGTTTGCCTCTTGTTTAGAGTCCAACTTAACATTTTTCATTGAAGCAAAACATTAAATATAAGTCATCCGTACAAAACACAACATCATGCCATAATTTAACATCTCCATAGATGTTGCCTTATTTGCGTAGGCAGAACCACCATGTCGTTTTATAACACTTCTGTAAGAGTGATTTTGCATTAATAATGGTAAAAATATTTTGATTGTTTCGGTTGGAATGTGGTAGTGTTTTGATGGTTTATAGTTTTAATTTTAATGGTTACGTTAATTTTGTTTGGTTAAACACTATTGTAGTAGTGTCAGAAAACCCCCATCACTTCAATTGCTGAAGATATTTCCACTGCCAGAAAGCAGATGCCCAAAGCAAGAGAGAAGAAAGATGATCAAGAAAATGAGTTTATTCTACACCGAGAAAAAATTTTACTAACCGTAAGCGGAAATTTAGTATTGGCAATTAAAAAATTCATTTGTATATGTGTCAAATGATCAAACTACTTATAGCAAATAAAGTCATTTGCTCTTTATTAAATACTGATACTTCATACAACCTAAAAATATTAAATTTTAATATTAATAACGTAGCTTTATAATTCCATTGACGTTTTACGTTACCTGAAGATGGCCTAGTACAAAACTAAACGTAAATATAATCAAATTTAAGGATTGGATATAGAACTGCGTTTTCTTTGCTTTTAATCGTCGAAATAAAGTCAAGCTTCTAGCAATGATGGCTAACACTAAATAACTTTAGTTTTCCTGGGAAATGAAAAACATTATTTGTTCCAAATATTTTACATTATTTGAAGTTAATATTTGCTTTCCTGATATTAGTTACTGCGTGTTAATTGCTGTAAATATCTATATCGCTTGCAGTAATGTTTAGTTTTACTACTGTTAGATAACCATAGATGCCATAACTAAACTGAAAGAAATAGTAAAATAGTAAAAACCACAGTTACCCTAAATAGATTATGTTCTTGTATAGTTATCATAACTGACTTTGTCAGGCTTAAATCATTTTTATGTAAAATTGGTCTACTTTAGATCCCTCCACTTCATTATCTTCTACAACTTTTTTTCTTTTCATATCTACATGCCCACACTATTTTTTCTTTGTGGCTATATTAACCTCAGTATGTCTTCAAATTCTAATATTGTATCTACTTATCTTGATCTTCTTTAGTCCATATGAGTCATATTATTTCTCTGTTGAAAGCTTTTCCGTACCCTTTCTTGTAAGATGCATGGTCTCCGCCACGTAGGCTACTGCTGTTCTAACTATAGTCTTATAAAGTTCTGCAGCTTTATTTCCCGTCTATAGCCATGCACCATAGATGATGTACTCCGTCTGATATACTTTGCACTATTTCTGTGCTTCTTTCGTTTGGACAATTGATCGTGGTTCCCAAACATTTAAAAGGTTGTGCTTCTTTCATCAGAATTATTCAACAGATAATAAGCGCCTCTTAATAGTGAAATATACCATTCGGACACCCCCAAAACCAGTAATAGTTATAGGCAAAGAAAAATTAAAAATCTGAGTGCGATGCTAACTGAAAAATCAAGCCCCATTAAGCAAATCATATTTCAAGTAGAATCAATTAAATTGAAGCAAGCTTAAAAAAGTTCCAATTGATATGATTTTGCTTTATCGGTACAAATTCGAAGGAAAAGAGAATGAGTTATTTAATGAAATTATGATAACGAGTGAGTCAATGCTCATTTATACATGAGCCAAAGCTTTATCTGTCTCTTTTTTTTGAAGATTTAATTCACAAATAATTCGACATATTTATTCCAAAAATGTAAATCATTAGTTCTAACATACAATGCTCAGACCAAACTAGAAATTTACATTCGTTACCATATATATGAAGTTAAATCTCTGCTCTTTTCCTACCTCCTTTGCAAATATCTTGAATTGTTTATCGTTGTATATTAAGGTACCTGTTGCAAAAAAGATATTTATGCGAACGGTGTTATGTTGACACATACATTGCCAATAAAATACTTTGGTTAGTATACCGCGGTTATACCGCTACAATTTTGAACGTTCAATTTATTAAATGTTCGGTTTTCGCCAGACATCATAAATATAACCGTTGCTCCTTGGTCCGCTTTGAAAAAAATTAATCCACGTAGTAGGCACATATCATATATGCATATGAGAAGAGATCTGCTCCGCAATGATTTCAATCACCTTAATGTAGGGAATTGAAGACACGACCTACTATATGACACGTTTTAAACTAATGAGGCAGCCATCGTCATGAAAGAAATGCATTACTTTCAACCTCATCCCATAAAACTATGCGTTGAGAACTTGTTAAGTCGTAACAGGAAAAAATGAATGTAAGCCGTTAAGCGCAAATAGATGACGCATCTAATGAAATGACGCCAATCATTTGATTACTTGATTATTCGCAAATTAATGCAATTAAAAATGGTTTTTCTTTTATATTTTAGAACATAACACTTCCTTTATACTTTTAAATCTCATTTTGTGTAGGTAGATGTAAATTATATAACAATACTAAAAAACCCTTCTAAATTCTACTTCTTACGTTCACCAAAAATATCTATTTTATATAAGGAGATGATACCAAACTAACAATTAACCATACCAAGAAATGAAATTTCATCATCTTTCGTCACGTTTCTGTTTATCAAATAATAAATGAGATGCCGTTAACCAGAGAAGTATTGACTCGATCTCGCGATTTTAAAGATAATAACTTATTCGAAAAGCAGCATGTGGTATAATGTTTGCAGTATTTTTTTTTCGCTGCGTGTAAATCAAATAACGGAGCTACATAATATATCGAATGCTTTATAACCATGTATTTCTTACTACTTAATAGTTTAGTTATAAATATTTCATAATATTGAAATAAATTTGGTATTCGGCAAGAAAAAACCTTGTAAAAAACAATTTTCCAAGAAAATAGAAACGACAGTAATACAAATATCGGAAATTTTCTTAAGGAAACGAAGAAAAGGTGCACATGTTGAAGGTAAATACTCCTGAAAATGGAGAATGTTACAACAAAATTACAAATGTAGGGAACTTGGCTATAAATAACAACATAAGAAGTTTTTACAAGGAATCTAAACGGAGTCAGTCTGTAAATATAAGTAAAGTACTCGTAAGAGATACAAAAGTGGACATGTGGATGAAATATTTTAAAAAGTTGCTAAGAACAAATAATGACGACACTCTCATCCCATTACATAACAGTGCAGAACGAGAAACAACAAAAAAAAAAACGAGAAGAACGTATGGAGCAACCAGTAGAGGAAGTAACTAAGGGTGTAATAAGCATTTCTTTTGGTTGTGGGAGCCGTCTGACATGAAGTCTCCAGAAACACTGCAGCCTCTTAGCTTTTATATTTAGTCTTCCATTTTTTTGCCCATTAATTTATACCAGCCATTAATCTAATCTGTACAGTTCTCTGACTAGTTGATCGAAGTAATCATCATTTTTTGGCTTGTCTTCTGGTGTTCAGAGCCTCACATTCTCACAAAATATGGTAAGCGTTCTCTGTCCTCTCATTACATAGTCTGCAGTTGGTATCTCTAGTGTTGATCCCAATTTTCTGTAGTAGTCCTTAAAGGAGACCTGTACAGTGTCCTATTACAAGATGCGTTGCTATGCGAAGATGATTCCAACTGCAAGTGCATTCTTCCGCGTCGTTTTTTTGATGGTTCCTTAATAAAGGTCTCACCATGAGTTTGCCTAGTTGAATTATTCCAGTGTTCTTTTTGTTTCTCTTTGACCAGGCTCCTTACCTGGTCTCGTGCTGTGTTTTTAGACACTACTAGAACAGCTTCTGGGCCTATATATGAAGCAGCTAACTCATCGGCTAAATTCAAATCCTAACACTTCAAAAGCTGTTGAATTTTTCTCCATGCATGGATACTAGTGACATAACTGGAAACCTTAATAATGTTTTCTGTAAATTAAAAATTTATTACAACTTTCTATAATGCCGAATGTAAAGAATTGTAAACATTGAATAGCATATAAGGACTTAAAATATCTTGTCCTATCTAGATACTTTGTGTTCTCTTCTACTTTTTAAGACGCCTACTCAATACGGCGAAATTACTTTTTGTAACTATGTAATACGCCTATTATATAATGGTAACACTATAGAAAGCACAATGACCTCAACAATTAAAGATTAAAGAATGACAATTCTAGTAGTTAAGAATGAATTATATATTGTGTGACTTTAATATTGGTTTAACCGCGCGTCTTCTTAAGTATTCCCCAAGTGTACCAAAGTGCAGCGTAATCATATTTAGAATTGCCAGTCCTTCTATTAATTTGTTTTCAAAATTATTTGATACGTGATATCTATTAACTAAAAATAAGACTTTAAAATATGAAATGTGATGTTAAAGTCGCATTTTATATACAGTAAACATAAACAAGTTTATTGTATATATGGTGCATTGGATGTTAAATCAGACATTAGTTCATAACAGGTTTTATTCGCGCGGTGCTATTTACTGGGCATTGACTTTTCGGTCTGCGCGATTTTTTTTTCACGCCAATCATTAACACATATTCGCGCAACAGTACCAAATGTTTGCAGATACACTTACGCGGATACAAATGTAATTTATTACATTGAATACACGGCTAGAATCGTTGAATAGGAAAAATTCATTGCCTCTAAACATATTAGCCATGCAATAAAAATGTTTATATAATAGCGCCGACATAAAAGAAATTCAAACCGCTTGCTTTTACCATATGAGGGATACATGAAAGGATATGCATTACGAAATTAATTATCTGTCTAAATTAAATCCGAATTTGTATCTGAATCCATGTGGATTTGCAAATATTAAATGTTCCATAATGTATATATACATATTTGCATTTCTCAATTCGCATCTTCAATTTTACTGGCTGTAAACTTTGGTTTTTTGGAATACATTTAAATATCTATGGAATTCAATACATTACGGATAGAAAAGACACAATTTTATCAAAAAAAAAGAACCAGTATTTTTTTTTTTTGCCTGCGGGATCAAAGCCCATACGCCAACAACAGTATTATTAAAGAAGATTGGAATTGATCTGCAAATGGTGACCCAATGAACAGATTTAAAAGCATCGCCTCAAATAATTTGACATGCAAAAACATTTTTTTTTATATATAATTGTATATACTATAATATTGTAAAGAACTGTGTGATAGCCAAGTGGCTATCACACAGTTCTATTACTAGGGAGGCTATTACTAGGGAGTGCGGGTTCTAATCTTGCTGTAGTCAACTGCGGTGACCAGTTACCTTTATCCGAGGCTGTAATAATGACTAAGAGGGAAATTTGATTCCGTGGGAGTGGCATAAACATGGAATTGCTTAATCTTTATCTATCTCATTTGAAAAGAAAACTTGCCTAGACATAAAACCGTTGTTCTAAAGCTGTATTTTGATACTCTCACTATAGCTTTTCAAAGTAAGAATATAAAGCTTTTTGCACTGCAGTTTAATTATATGCATTTGGCGTTTCTTCTATATTTAAGGATAACTAACAGCGTAATAGTTATAAATGTTCCAAACAAATCTAATATAGTGCTCTTATTTTACAAATAAGAGAATAGTAACACTACTCGTGTGTGCAATGGATTGATTATCTAAATGAAATTGTTTCTTGCCTTCTATGCTTTTTCCAAACTATATGGGGATCAACATACGAAAATCTGAAGTCAGTAATATTACCGTGTATCACTTTGGTGGTCAGGAATACTTTCCAAAACTACAATTTTAATCTACCCTTTCATCTCAGAGCCTCGATTCTCCTTGTCACAGCAGTTAATTGGTACCTCATCTTGCGACAGGAGAAGCTGGTGGAGCCAACATAATTCCCACCGCTATACCTTTTCCAAAGGCACCCACGCCAAGCTCGTCCGCTTCTATAAGTCAATCAGTTCTTTTCTTACTTCTCCTGAACGTATATGCATAAAAAAGCAAAAACAAAACTGTTGGCCAAAGCTAAAGTTGATGGGCAAAACCACTAAAAACTATCATCTTTATATTCCACGTAATAAAGCAAGCTTTAACAAAGAATTGCAATTAATCACAAAAGTAACGATCTACAATGGTTACTTTTCTATAGTTGTAGTTTGAATCTAAAGAAAGTGCGATATAAGCACTATGTGAGAAGCGTAACGCCCTGGATCAACCGATCCTTAATGGACTGGGACATTAGCTACACGACCAGCAGATGGGTTGACTGCATGCTAAGAAGAAAAGTGGTCTATGCCCAAATGCTAGATAAAAGCATCGCCCTGAAGACCAATAAAGCATGCCCTCAAGGAGGAGTATTGTCACCACTGCTGTGGAGCTTGGTCGCGGATGATCTCATCAAGTCATTAAACGACAAAGGAATATTAGGGATTCGCTGATTATATTGCCATAGTAGCTGAAAGGAAGTTCCCGGGCGTAGTGGCAGGCATCATGCGTCATGGTGGAACGAATGGTGCCTTTTACAATGACTCTCAGTTAATCCGCAAAATTAGACTGTTTGGGCACGAGCTACAATTAACCAAAGAAGCAAACTATTTGGGTGTTACACTCGATACGACTATGACCTGAAAAAAATCACTTAGTCAAACGACCAGGGCTACGCAACTATTCTGGCGCTGCAGGAGAGTTGCTAGTAAAGCTAAGGGTGATCCATCCAAACCAGCGATAACATACGGGGCAGTAGTCTGGTGGAGAAGGATAGAAGTATCCACCGCACGGTGAAGCTGCAATGTGTCAGAACGCACGCCGGGAATCACTGGTTTGGTTCACAGACGGATCTTAATCTAGCTAGGGCACAGGAGCCGATTTGTGGACCAAGTTCTATTCAAAGGATATTCATAAGCCTGGGGTAGCATGCACGTCTTCCAGGCAGGTAATTCCCCTTGCTGCCTGCGCAGAAATGATTGCAAGGGGTTGGATGAGAGGAAAATAAGTAAATGAGATAGCCAGGCTGTATCAGGCAGTCCCGACCCTTAATAGGTCAACTAGTTAGAGACTGCAAACACCTCATCACTGGCACAAGATTACACGGTGTCTCTGATTTGGGTGCCAGGACCTGAGAATTTCATTCGTTCAATTCATCGAGGGAATTAGTCATATAAGAAACCATACATATAAAGAGATATCTGAATAACTTATTAAACCGGGAACATACGCATCTCCACAATTCGGTGTTAGTAGATTTAGTGGGATAGAACGATTTCCTCCTTTCACATTTGTCTTTAGTTCTTGGTATTTTAACAGGTCAAAGTATGTGTTGTAAAGGCACTTGCAAATATATTTTTTTAGAGTAGGAATAATAATGCATGTGTAGGCAACAGATTTTTCTTAATTCATTCGGATATTCGTTTGAAAACATGAGTCATATTTTACCACTTTCCGAAACAATTTTCCCAAATTAACAAACTGTGGAGTGATTGAACATTTTATGTCTCCAATGGGAATTAGTTAGTTTCCTAGGAAACTGGAGGTTCGCTGATGAAGGTTGTTAGTTAACGAACTAGCTAAAACGTAGGCAAAATTTTCATGTAAATATGCAACCACATGATTATGTGACGACGTATTTTAATGAAAATGCAGTATAAAAAATAACGATGACTAATCATATAAAATTTACATTTTTTTCTTAAATATTATGTTAAACGAATGAGTTCAACGGAAACACATGTATAGGGCCTTCATACATTGAATGCCCAACACGAAAATAAGTTACTGTAATATACATTACATACCGATAAATTTTAATTGTTCTAATTTTCCAAATACAGCTCTCAATTATTCTTCTACTAGTAAATTAAGGCATCAATCAATAACATATTTAATTTATTCATAACATTATGATGATTTTGTCATATTCACTATAATTAATGTTATTAATATTTAAATTAATTGACATGGCTAATTTATATATTATCGATTAGATTGATTGAATGACACCATCGTTTATAATGAGTAAAAGTAGGAATTAACAGGGCTCGTGTTGTGACGATGAATTTATTAAACGGTCTTAATTATCAATTTAAATTCTAATAATTCTATTAAAAATCGCATTTTGGTATCTAGTAGCTCAATAGATATATAAACATATGTATATATCCAGAACAAGCACTGATTATCAATAATTAAGATCATTAACACGGATTTAATAAGTACTTAAGATAAATATGGGCTAATAGAATTGGAAAGCCATTATTATTTTTTTCTCCAACTTAACATAGCATTATAAGTAGCACTACGAATAATTTCATGGGTACTTGTATTCAAGGGTTTTTTTGTTAATCCCTAACAACGCGTTTGATTCATGGTTACCCAAGAACACCAGAACCTGCAAACTTACACAACCGATTCCATAATGGTGATCCCCTCTAATAATAGGTTCTTCACCGAGTGAGTACAGTATGTCTCTAGATTTCCTTTCGACTCGCCAAATAAATTTTGTGCCCAGTGCTCCAGTGCCTCTTTGTAAATATAAAATATCTGTTTGTCTCTTCTTCATTCTTTTCCACAAATTCATTAAAACATCTTGTGAGGCCGGTAATGATGCAGATCTGTTTCTGCGCAGCTGTGACAGTTTTCTAGTTCATTTTCCGCATTGGTTTCTTATAAAAGGTTTTATCACAACCGTGTTCTTTCGCTCAGAGCTTTAAGTCATTTCCTCATCATGATCCAGTGAACCGCATCCCAATAATGAGATATGAGGCCTCTTTCAGACGAGGCCATTAGTCGATTCCACTAATTGAATGGACGGTTGTCAAGGACCATATTGATGTAGCAAATGACTGGGAATCGCCTAAACCCTTTCACACGGACTCCGGTATGAAAAGGATCAGGCGGTTTTTTCCCAATTTGTTACATCATTATGCTCCTTGAAAACCGTCCATTCAATTAGTGGAATCAACTAATCGCCTCGTCTGAAAGAGGCCTCAATTGTGTCAAGAAACGTATTTAACATAAGTATTTCATAACTGAATTTTAGAATTTTATTTTTAGGGAAACTTTAATATCAGCGCCATTATGTAACATATGTTTGATGGTAGCACAAGAAGTACAAAAGTGCTACAATGGTTAAAATATTTCCGCAAATTGTACAAATTCAATTTTAAACCAGCACTCGAGCAAACATAAATTGAATTTATAAAAATGTATAGAAAAACACTAAAAAAATAACATGTTGAAAACGGAAAGAAATGGAGGTCGGCTGAAGGTCAACTCCATACTAAAGCGCCAATACAAGATGGGGATGCTAGATTCTCTGATAACCTACTCAGACGCAGCAAGAAAAAAGCTAAGACCATTACTGGACTGGTAACTGGACACGGTTCCCTGAAAAAGCATCTATGCAACACAGGTCAAGTAAGCGAACCGTGGTGCAGAAGATGCGAACTACAGGAGGAAACGAGTTTACATGTAATCTGCACATGTGAGGAATTGAAAGTACTCAGGCAGAAATATTTCGAGGAGGATCTATTGGAACCTCGAAGGTTCTCAAGTTTCCACTGGGCAAGATACTGGGCTTTATAGAGAACACCAAGCTGCTTGAGTGGAAGTAAGAGATTTAATACGACGGTACAATGAGCACCTAGCTCAAGTGCCTGGACTATAGGAGCCCACTCTAACTTAATGAATGAATGTTGAAAATGGGAAGCCTCGTGGTTAGAACTAAACTTGTTAAAAATATACAATTAACGGGGTTAATGGAAAAGTAGTATAAGTGCCCAACAATCTTATTTGAGAAAGTAATAGTTTAAGTTTAAGATGAACGTAACATTTTAAATAAAACTTAAATTTATTTTCTCCGATATATCGCTAGTATGTACACTGCTCGACAAAATTAATGTCGTGGTCCACACTCAATTTTTGTATTTTCCTATATGATTTTTATAATTGCCAAGTGTTTCATTGTATGTAGATGAGAATAAACCTGCTACCTGCATAAACCTATGACAGCCGAGGGGGGTCTGTTCAAAAAATGATGAGCAGTTTTGATAGTCACTGCAGCTCTATACGACGACATTAATTTTGTCGAGCAGTGTACATGCAAATTATATTGTTTCTCTGAATAAAACTCTACTTAAAAATGTAATATTTAACTAAGTCAGCTTGATATGTGCTCCAAATCAATTTCATCCGAATTTTAAAAAACCGCTGGCAATGCTGATAGGTACTGTTCATTAATCCCTATCATCTTCCACACCGTTTTGGGAAGAAATGTAGTCCGATTATGCCATTGTTTTATGCAATCAGCTTTTACTTCTGAATGCAAGAGCTTCTAATAAATACCTAAACTCACTCAAGAAAATAATTTTAAATTGGAAATTGTGATCCATTGTGAATTATCGTCAAAACCAAACAGCAAATTATAACACTTGCGATGGCGGCTTTGGTTCCTGGGCGAATATAATCTTCCAACGAAGTTGAAAAATCCGCCAAAATATTTTTCTCATTCTTGTATAAGACAAGAAATCGCAAATAATCTTTGCAATACTACTTCTCAGAGTAGCAGTGCTCAATCCCAAATCGTCAGAGTAACATATACTTAGATAATTGTACATCCATTATACATAACATATGTAAAAATATGTATATGTGTGTCATTCAAATATCCTGTAAATTACATGCATACATTATGTGCATATGTTTAGTACTGAGCAAGGTAAAAAGCGGAATATTAAGAATGTATCTATGCGTTAACTATTACATCATTCCACATATAGAACAGTTTCTTATCAGATAAATGATCTCAGTGAATGTACATACAATATAAGCATGTATAAAATATAAATAACTACATACTAAGTGCTTAACATATGTTAATATATTTACATATTTAACATAAAAAATAGTACTTATATTAGACTTTATAAAAGTGTATTGTATACCAGGTCAAGTATAACGGAATACCAGATTTGAAATTCGAAATGAAGAACTGCTGCATCTTTCTTGCGGAAATATGAACGAATCATTAACATTGTGGACAGTTAATAAAGCCCAACCCAGGCATTTTGCTCGGTAACACGATCCCCAAGATGCATTTAATGAAAGTTACATGGAATGAATTAAACGAAAGTTCCATAAGAAATACACCTGTAAAACTTACACCGCGACATACACTTCCAAGTGAAAGTTCCAAGGCCAAATATTGTCTTCCTCACAAAAACTTCAACTACCGACTTCACTCTCGGAATTAACGGAGATATCATTCTTCTTAAATGAAACAATTTCTTTGCCTACGCTTGAAACGCACTGCATGCGTATTTATATAATAAAAAAGTGGAAAAAAAGTAGTCAGAACAACTATCTGGTAGTAACAATTATAAGAAGCTCTGACATGTAGTATAAGAAAGCTATACCAGCTATACTAGAGAATGCCTGAAATCTACTGAATGAAAATATTGATTTAGTAATGTACCAATACAATAAAGGTCATTGAACGTACGATATTTGAAAAATAAAAATCCCTTTCTGACAAAAAGCAAGACAATATGTATTCAAATATAGATTATGGATCTATTGTGTATTGTCTACAGCATTATTATTTCCAGAGATCAAAAGTTCACTGAATTTATGTACACATGTATACATAACGATCTACTACCTACATATGGATTGATAGAAAAGTCACAGAGGAACAGCGAATTAACTTTAATGTCAGGTTTAAGAACGTTTAAGAATTATTAAACGTCTTGTTGGGTTACTATAATATTAGCTTGTGAATGGAGTTCGCCTTCCATGAAGTGTGAACACGGTCCGTTGATCTGTTAATGTTTCCGCTCTCTAACATTACCATATGAAAACATTACATAACTAAAGGTTAAGAAATTAAGAATTTCAGAAGATTTTATACAGTCCCTGGCCATAATATCAGGGCTACTTTGAAAATTTAATAATTTTCAGAATTTCCGCGAATATAGTTTGGTAATGTTCAATAAAACTGTATAGGAGAAGAAGTATTTGTGTAATGTAGAATAGGTACATTTATATACACAAGTATTTATGGTATCCTTTAATTAATTTATTAGTAGTTCTGTGTTGTTGTGTTAGAAGAGTTCCATCAGTGTTATTGGGATAATATTGTAAATATTTGGAGATCATGTAATAATCTACCAGTGTGAGATTTTAAGAAACTATCGCGATTATTCAGCGTTTTACTTACTGACGTTCATCTTTTTAATGTTGGCGAAATGAAAAATATATCAAACGGGAAAAAATCGTATTTTGACTCTATAGGATACAAGAAATTATTCACAACGGGGAATTGCAAGAAAATCCAACAAACGGTACACCACCGTATTGCTTGTTTGATGAAAATTTTTTTCTCAATACCAGTACCAGGCGGTCATTTTGGGCCAGAAAAAGAATAAGTCGCTAATTTAGATCTTGAAAACCGTGCATTATCAAGTGGAGACATTGCCTACTGCTGGCCTAAAAAGGAATCGAAATATCTTCCTTTAAGAAACCTATTGGTTTTGTGCTTGAAAGCACGTTTTCAATGGGCGAAGCTTCCCACCAATTGCGTGAAAGAAAATTGGGGAAAGGTGAGAAATATTTACAGTAATTGCACATTTAATTCGCAAAAATCATTCACGCATTGAAGTTGAGCACCTTTTCTCAATTGCTCTAGTGTTCAGCGATAAAACAAAAGTACAAGCGGCGACCGAAAAGGCACAGGCAAATCAAGATTTCATGTACGACAGTGCACCTTGTGACAGAGTAAAGTCAGTCAAAATATTTTTGGAAACGGTGGAGGTGCCGGTGTTACCGTGGTTAGAAAATTCCTCCGTTTTAAATACGATAGAGTATATGTGCAATGTTTTACAGCACATATTCAGATAGAACAATAATAAAAGGCAATTAATTGAAACTATTCAACTATATAGACAGCGAAAAATTAAGTATTGAATGCAAGATGTGGTAGCAATAATATTAATAAAACACATATTTGGATCCTCTTCGACACTTTCTGTAAATTTTTTACAAATGTATTGATTTGATATATTTCGATTTATTTTCCTTTCTGTTAGGTTTATCCTTATATTGTTTGTGTTTTCTTTCGGAATGTTGTGTTACTAAAATTTTAATAGTACTTTACTGATGATGTTTCGCTTTTGTATACATATTAATTGTATTTATCGTACTTTGATTAACTGAAATATACAAAACAATTCATTCAAATGTAATATCTTCATGATTTTAAACTGTATAATAGTAATTGTTATTGGAGAATAAAGCTGAATATGATAATTAATATGATTTCATTAGATTTGATAGGTTTGCAATTTCTTAATGATCGTTAACTGCATTGTTATGTTTTTTGATGTGTATGAGTTTCAGAAAATTTTAAAAAAATATAAATATATTTTTTTAAATTAAATTTCAGATTAAAAAGAGAATGTAATTGTGGTTATAATAACTTTTATTTATGGTAGTGAGGCAGTTAACTATTTTAATGAATGCACATATAAACTGTTTAATGTTGTCCATGAAGAATATTATATATAATAATGATATAATAAATATTATTTTTTATATATATATAATCACAAAGTTTTCCACACACGTCAAATATATTATTTTCCAAAAATTGTCACGAAGATGTCTTTCTCTTATTTCATCATATAATTTTAAATTCACGTATTTCTTCGGAGATAATATATTTTTCGTTGAAACAATTTATTCTTTTAAGTGAAAGATATTGATAGTTGATTCAAGTCCTCTTTATTTTGAACTTGAAAACTATGCAGATTGTCAGAAAACTGTAAGCATTTTGATTCAAGAGGTTTTTCCTTTTCTTATAACATTTATTCATTTTAGACTTAAGCGTAAACACAATGTTGAAAATCCCAGTATTATTAGAGAGGAGTTGGTCGCAGTTGACCATCCTACTAGCACTCTAGTGTGCCGTTAAAGAGAAACCGTCCTTTCAATGTTCTGCTAAATATACCGATTAGTATGTTACGATCGTAGTTTTCCAGCCTACTTTGTGTGAAATATTATCTGTTACTGGAATGAAATAGGAGATGCGCCATCTATGCGACAATTTCTCTATACGAAAATAAAATGCGATATTTATTTTTACTTCCATATAAATATTTAATTAAATAATAATACTGCGCTTGCTCAAATAAATCACTAACCAAATATTTGATTAATGCAAATATTTTTAGAATCAAGTAATCAAGCAATAATTTAGTAACGGTAACCAAATGCATGAAAAATGATGACAATAAGATCGTTTTTCTCCTGCATAACAGTTTTAAAAACGTTACATATTGCTGTAAAGTTCCTTGGCTTATAAGTAAATCAGCATTAACTGAAAAGATTCCAATTACCTCTGAAATTTCTTTAACCTCGCGCGAAAATATTCAGTTTTGTTCATTATTGTTTGTGTATCTGAGACTTATGCACGTGGGAACATGAATAAAAGTAAAACACTTCCGCGTAAAAAAAAACACTCAGCTTGAATACAGGTGCTTGCATTTTCCGTTAAAAGGCAAAAGTTTTCAATCAATGTATACATGCGTGTCCACTCAAATAAACAAAACGTCCGGCTTTGGGTTATTTTAAAATAGCTGTTTATAATTCAATAATATGAATAAGTACTGTAAGGAAACTAAAATATGTTGTTAAATAGGTACATAATAATAACAATATAATATGTAATGGTGTATTGTCTTACTTAAACAGAAGTTATACATAAAATATTAATCAAAACTAAGGTGCATTTCATTTAATTACGGTTACTTTTCGTCGAAAAGCATGTACTTAAGAAGAAAATAGTTCTCCGGCAAAAGAGCACTATACTTTCAATTAAAATAAACACTTTTCTGAGAAAAGGTATTTTTTTCGTTGAATAGGGTAAAAACCAAAAGTTATAAAACTATTCATTTAATACAATCTCTTTTCTCAGTGTACCTTGCGGACCTATCGAAGGATACGCAAGAAATCTTGGAGCTATCTCCAAATCTAGTCCATAACCATAACTTACGGAGCTATAGTTTGGTGGCAGAAATGGTTTTGCGTGGCCATAACCGGATTAACAAGGAGTTGCCAGTTTTCGCCAACTCATGGTATATTCTTTTAATTTATCTCTATAGTTGTGGTCGAGTGACATGTGTATTTTTTTTTCCAGTAGAAGATAATAATTACATCATTGGAACTATAAGAGGAAAAGTGAAGATCTACTCAAGAAATCAGTTTACAATTCCCAATAAGTCTATGGTTGCGGACGTTCCAGAGGATGTGCGAGTTTTATTATGGAAACGCAATTTTTGACAAGCCAAAAATGAACCCTAAAAATTACTTCGATCAACCAGCCAGAGACCTGTACAGATTAGTGCAGGGTACTAGGATCCTGGAATGGCTGGTATAATGGGTAAAAGAAATGGGAAACTAAATACTAACAGCCAAGATGCTGCAATGTTTCCGGAGACTCCATATCAGACACTTCTCACAACAACAACAAAAATGGCTGTGGAAGGTCAATAGAAAGAATGCAAATGTTTTAATAGCGAGAAGTCGTATAACTCATAATATGTATTCTGTGTGTATTATGGTTTCATGAGTTGCAAGATATAAGTACCAAGCTACAAGTTCTAAATGATTTACTTTGCCCAAAAAAATGATGGTGATTGTGGGAAATGACACAGCAATGTGATTAATTCTGAAACATTATTCACTGTGATATCCGTTGGGCATTGTTTATGCTGCCCGAGCGTTGTTCGCAGTTGTTACTTTCCACTTTGCTGGTAACATAATATTATCATATCCACTGTTAAATCTAGTTTTAGTACTTTCATATTATTGATATAAGCTAATAAATATAGCCACAAAAATATATTTTGCATTATCCAACTCAAATAACTAGACATTTAATCCTTGACACATTAATACATTATCTATAAGCAATAAATTTATTAATTGTAAATAACTTTTATTATACACGGTAGAGTGTGCGACAATACTTAATAATATTATACCTTATACTAATTTACATTAACAATTTTGTACTAAATTCATACTATATCGAATATTAATAATTTTTTTTGTCGCTTTACCAAAAAATACATAACGCTTAGTGCTAGATTTTCAGTTTCCCACAGATGCAGTTTTATCCGTGCATTTGATGATAATTTACAACTGTACATACTGGCAGTATAACTAATTTAACTACAGCAGCATTAGTTAACGCTAGCTATGTTATTTATTAGGAATATAATTCAAACAACCTGCAATTAAGGAAAGTTACAGAAGTATGCCATTCATGCTTGACTGAGTAAAATATAGGTATTGTTCCTGCCATACTAAATTATAATATTATAAACAAATGTTTTTAAAGTCATTAGGTTTTTGTTTTTTGTAATCGTTTTTATAATTCTGGAACTTAAACCGTAGCAAAAGTACTAGACATATTTTACTGTACTTGCACTACTTATACTGCAGCATACATATAGCAAAGGCTAATAAATGTTTTTTGCACGGTACCATCACACCTTTCTCAATCATGAAAACATTCTCCGGATGCTCCAAAAAATCCGGGACATCCGGTAACATCCTCAACTTTCGCATCTGCTTAAACTAACTACTTGAAAAGATATTTTGGCCAATGACTTCCTGAAATAATTCCCCAAGACGAAAACTAGGATAATATAGGCTGTGCTAAATTGCGGATAAATAAAATTTAACGTCTTCCTCATGAAAGTTAAAGGTATTAATAGTATAATACACTGCCTCTAAAGTAGTTTAATTAAAACAGTAAAATTTTAGTATAACTAAAACAAGATTCCAAATAATTTACGTATGATAACACATTGAAAAAGTAATACTAAAATTTCACTAAGGAAATAAAAATTTAACGTGATGTGATGAGAAAGTTAGAGAGCACTCAGACCAGCAAATTGTAGAGACAAATGTACGTGGACCAAACAGACACCCTGTCGCCATGACCACAAATTCAAAGCAACAGACAAAAGCCAGCTGCGAAGGAAGAATCTTAGAATATTCGTTATTAATGTAATCCCGTCCGTTTAAAAGTACATGGGGTTATCCGGAGAAGGTTCGCCTGTGGCACCATGTGGAAATATTCTCATTTTCACTTTTTGTCTTGGAATTGATTAATTTGCTAGTTTTTTTAATTGGCTATACAATCAAGTAAGTATTTTGAACTCTCAAACTTTGATTTTATTTTATTAAATTAAATTATATTGAACTGAAATATATCGCAGGAGAAGCGATCAGCGACCACTATTTAACATAACTTATTTTATTTATTTATTTTACAATACTTCATCATTCTATAAGCAAAAATTTACAATATTAGCTGTTTAAGAAATATTTTTGACCAAAGTTTACTAATTATAATTTAAATTTAGATTTTAATATTAAGCTAAATTATTAGCCTTCTTCAGATGAAATTGAAAATGACTGTGAATACACAACAGTTATTTCGAATTTCACCTGAAGAAAGCTAATAATGTAGCCCAAACCGGTAATGAAAAAATAATTTCAATTTACCATACACCACTTATCATTAATCTTAACCTAATTCTGGAAGAAAGATCAGCAAATGAATTTTAGTTTCCTTTGATAGTAATATAAATATATTTTCTAATTTGATTTGCCAGTGTTTTATAATCGTAGCAGGACTGTTCAAACAGTGATAGTGTCTTTACTTGAATTTTTTCAACTATTAAACTCATCAACTTTTCAACATTTAAACCCTTAACTTTCAATTTACAATCTTCGATTCTCAATTTTTAATTATGTATTCTTAATTCATAATCCACAATTCGTCACTCATAACTCATTATTCACGATTAATTCATGATTCATAGTGCATGATCTATGGTTGATACTTCATAATGCATATTTAACTTTAATTTTTTTTTCTAGTGTAAACATTAGTATCAAAGGCACTTTTTGGTTATGATGAATTAAAGGACAGATACTGGCCAGCCAAGGGTCATCAAGGCTTTTTATTGGAATCGATCTATTTTGGGGCATAACTAAATCGTAAGTAACATGATCATGTAATGGAGGGTAAAGACAGGCAAGAAAACAATTTTCGAAGGAACAAAAATGTGAAATATGTACCAAAAGACACACTCAATATATACTCGTGGCAGAGACTGTTAAGACGATTGAAGAACAACTGAAAGATCATTCCAAACTAAATAATTCGATTCTACCAAGGCGAAGACAAATCTCATACCTTTAACGAGCAAGACTCCCTAAACTTTTTCTTTATATTTACTATCTTTCTTAACCAATTTTCTCGCATGACCATGATTCAGAAGAAAGAAAAAAAAACATGTCATAAGTGGTCCAAATTTGCACGAAAGAACGTTAAAAGGATAACTAATGTTCTGTGTCACTATGATGCCTAGCAAGAACAGATTTCTACTAGTAAAAGAATACTGCTGATGGATCTATTTAAGAATCAGATTGGTATCTTCTACTACAAAAAGCCTGACGGCAGAACTGAAGAAGTTACCTATTCTCGTTTAATAATTTTTCTAGCTTTAGTGATTAAAAGTTAAATTTAAGTGAAGTATGGAGACAAAACCTCAATAATAACAATAATAATAATACATTATGTGTTGCTACAACTGAAATTAATATTAATCAGAGGATGAATTGAAAAAGTAAGTGTGTTCAATATCTTTGTGCCCTATACATGTAAGAAACAAGATAATTCTGAAACCTAAATGATTCTATGTTGATATCATAGGAAAGGTAAATATGTCGACATGATATATCTAGCAAAAGTATGCCAATTATTAAGGTATGCACATATAAGTTATCGGCATCGAAAATAACATTTTTTGTGTATGATAATACATATTACATGTGGACATTCCTATTGGTGATTTTGCAATGCAACAATCATGTTTGAATATCAATAATCTTTGCGATATAGCACACTTTTATAACTTTTAATTATTTCTACACCTTCATAGTAGCCTGTCATTTAATAGCCACTGTATATCAATCACCTAACAACCATTTCTACAAATCCTATCGTCCCATCACGAGTACCGATACCATACAATATCGACAGCGTACACTTCTCACGTTAGACAGGCTTGTACCATTCCTAGATAGTGTTCGCACGACACTATTAAATTGACTACCTACAACATAACATATCCACTACTCAACGTGCGAATCTCGGATATCGATCTGAAAATGCACGTCACGCACAGAACCTCTCTCTGTCTGATGGATATCTTCAACCACCGCTCGCTTGACATTTTTTACCGCTATGTTATTACAGCATGACAATAGCTTCTCATTCATTTACTTCGGTGGTGAATATCGTATTAACGCTATGGTGGAGGAGACGGAAGAAGAAAAGAAAATATAGATCAACATGTGGCGCGTAGGAGCAAACAGAAATTATCCGTCCATACTCATTAATTACAATTACTTCTTTCACATCATATTACTTTTACATACATAAAGTATATCCATCTCACACTAATAAAGTCATTTTCATATTTATGCGTAAAGTAACAGGTGGTCATTGAAAGTTGTTTCCAAGTTGATACAACTTTGCACAATTAAGATACAACATCTATAAAATGGCTAAAAAGTGTGTATTATTACTATTCTGGTATTTCCCAGATTAGTTAATTAAAAAAAAAATACATTAAAACATGTCGAACTTATAATCTAAAACTAATGAGTGAAAATATAAAAACCATGAGAAAGCTATTTAAAATAAATCTTTGATTTCTTTGCCCACCCAATCGTATGTGTATATAAAATAATGGTAATACATTGCGACCTAAAAAATCGGTTATATTCTTATTTTGATTGCATTTACATCTGGCCGTCCAGTCCAATTTCTTTTAAAAGGTGTAGGATTTAGAAGGACCATAGGTTAGATAGATCTTTCTCTTCGATTTCAGATGCTCCCATATATTACGCTCTAGAGTTGCACAGATCTCCGTTTTAGTTTTCATCCTTCCTCACAAATCTACATTTCGTTTTCTTTACTATTCCAAGGATACTCAGATGTTCTTTCAGTTTGCAGTGGCTTGACAGGATCTCTGTTAGTAAAAATGTTTTGATCTATGTTGATGGATTCTATAGATCTCTTTCCAGAATAGCCCATGAGAGTTTCACCTCACCTCATTTTTCCAATATTTAGATTTCCTTTACACCATATCATCTTTACTCTTTTTCGACAAAATCCTGTTAAGAGACCAAGATAATTTCTAATTGTAACCCTTCAGTCTTCTACCTTGGTGGCCTCCTAATAAAGATATTTTCATAAATCTTTCTGGTCGTATTGTTCCATTATCCATTAAAGCCTATATAGGGAAGTCGATGATTCTTTTCTTGCACCATCTCGTCAGATTTTTTATTTCATTCGATTTCCGGATGTCCAGACACTCACAGTAAAGTGGCATTCGTGTCCATGTAAATTCCCGAACTAGTCTCTCATGTTTATACAAAATTAGCCCATGAAAATCTAAAAAAAACGACCTCAGTTTAATCAGGATTCCTAATTGAATTATTTACTACGAGACCGAAGTAATGTCTTACTGGATAAAAATATGCGGAGTTATTATGAATATAAATTTGCGTATGTAATAGTGTGCCTATGTATATTCGAACCTAAGTTACCGTTTGACTTGTTGTTAATAATACTAAGTAAAGACAGGAAGGTTGTTAAAAAGCATTGTAAAACTACTGATCATCCATGACCATAACAGCAGGTTATCCCACAAACAGTACTCCTGTGATATCCAATCTCACTCTGGTCAGTTACAGCAACCAATTTTTTCGTTTTCCACGTACGGGTTCTGGACGCATGAAGTGTCTTTTAGAGTCTCCTTGGCTAGTTCGTCGGCTATTACATTCCCTTTATATCCTCGTACTCTCTCTAACTAGTTTTGACCTAGTTACGGGGTTCGAGACTGCCTTGATGACAGCCTGGCTGTCAGTCATTATATTAATTTTTCTTCTAATGTAGCCCTTTTTTGCATTCTTTTCTGCAAGGCGAATACCTCTGCCTGGAAAATCGTTGTTGCTCCGCAGGCTTAGGAATCTTTGATTTGGGCTGGGCCACAAATACCGGCTCCTGTGCCTGGGCTGGATTTGGATCTCCGTGACCAGTATCAATAGCCAGTGATCTCACTACGTGCCGGTCTCTGTTCGGTATGGAGATTTTCACCTTTCAGTGAAGTAATTCGGGTGCCATCTGTCGTGGCATTTGCAACAATGGCCGTCCTGTGTGGCCATAGTATAATGTGCCTTCCCACCCGAAGTTGGATCCACGTTGTTGGCTATCGTCTAAGGATCGCATTCCATGCCTCGCTCTCACATAAAGCCCCACGGGGGAGCCACAGTGGTCTTCAAAGACGCCGTCCCTGTGCTGTTAAGTGCACCAGTGATTCCCAGCAATGCCTGTCTCTGGACAGCGGTTAGCACTTCAGGACTTAAGTTTTTTATGTGCTTAAATTAAAGTTAGCACTATTGTGTACAGCAAAATGCGTTCCTAAATCTTATACAGACTAATTTCTAACTGTATTTAACGGCAAATGGCTGTTTTTAAACTATGCCGTATTTACATTTGCAAAAATCCATCAGCCTATATTACTAACCTATTACCTAATTCAACTACTGTCAATTCACTTACCGTGCTATCTCCTCGATAGAGTGTATGAGTTATCTCTCCCACGTTTTCGACTAGTAAATCTGAAAACAAAAGCTTACTATTATCCATTTGTTCGGTTCCACTGTAGACCGAAAACGAATACAATCAATTCAAAATCAGTCGTGCATTAAAACACACGAACCATTAGACCTGCATGTCAAATGTATTATTCATGAAGCCGGCCAGTGCGTTTGGAATTTCAATTATTGCTAATTACCGCACAATTACTTTTGAGTACCGCTGGGCAATTGAAAAAAAAGGAGTAAATGTTCTTTTCATCGATGCCGTTTAATTCATGTCAATTGTTGGTTAGGTATTCCGTTCACCGACTGAAAGAATTGGCATTTCTGCATCGGTTAGCAGTAGTACACGAGCGTACACGCATAGTATGAATGTAAATAAACTTATCATTACATTAAAGAAAGAAAATACTAAGGCGGGCTGTGGCTTCCATGGTATCGAGAATTGCTAATAAACAAAGAAGGAATTGAATGTGCGTGCGTACCGCGAGATCGCTGGAATGGTCGAGAACACAACAGTAACGCCTAAAACGGCAACAAAAGGAGTGTTACTTAGTTAGTTAACCGCATCAAGGCATGTATAGAAAGATTTTAATAATACCATTGATTTAATGAAGAACCATAAGGAAACGCTACATTATCTTCTGCTCTTCCAAAGCATAGAAATCTAAACATTATAGTAGTCTGGGAACAGCCTCAATAGAAAACAAAAGAATTTCGATTGGTTTAAATACCACTAGCAGACTATCTTCAAATCATAGAATTAAAAGTATGAATGCATATGAATAAATGATAATAATGCAGGTGTGCGTCAATGCAAGACATTTCAATATAACAGATTTTTGAAAAGATGCGCTAAGATGTAATCATATTACTCAAAACTTATGAGAACCGTCAAGCATTATTTGCATTCGCTGCATCGTTACATGCTATTTAACAAATGATCCACTTGTCTGTTCCCATTCCTTTCAAACTCCAACTGTTTTCGTTCAGGTGAATATTTCAACTTTAACGGCCCACTCGCACTGACGAACGACTCGATATCTCTCTCAAGATTAATTTCTAATGGTTTGAAATACTTGACAACGCATTACGTTAACGCTGGGGCATCTTTACAAACGTCTGCCTTTTCAATCTGGCGATAATGAGTTGATTTTAATATTTTGCAAGCAAAAGGCAACGAGATTGCGATTAACTTAATGTTACAACTTATTGTTTTATGCAGATCTAATATTTTTTATTTCTTACATCTGTCAACATTTCCTAAAGCCATAAAATTGTTACATTTGCAAATGAGTACTTCATTTAAAATAACAATTACGCAAGCACACAAATTAGCTGCCAGCAAACGGAAGTGAGTATTTTTTATTTTATTAAATTAAAAGCTTGATTTAACGGGCGATTAAAAATGTTCTATATAAATCTATTATAATTTGAATTACGACGATTACGATTGAGTAGCGACGGGCTTCGTTAGAATCAAATTGATGTATGGTAAACGGTCTATTTTTAAGACTTGTTTATATGACTTCAATATTTCGTCATTTCTTTAATGCCTTTTTCAGGAGGAGTTAAATTTAAATATAATGATATTATTAAAAGTTTTTGGAATTTGGAATTGTTAAAAAGTCAGATTGATTGACAAAAATGTTTTTCTGACTTGCCGTTATTTTTTTCGGCTATGAAATTTAGTCTTCTTGGCAGTGGGCTGTGAAAGTTTTACTGTTATCAAAGCAAGCGTTTCAGATCGAGTGTAAACTTGTTTTGCTAGTCCCAATATAGTCGAATTTTCATTATTAGTTGTCTTTGTTGTTGTTTGTTATGTTAGCGTTTTTGTTATTTTTGTTGTTCAATTTTATGATTATTTTTAATATGGCATTCTCAATGCAGAAGCATTCACAAGGCACAAAAGGAATGTGCGCAAAAATATAATCTTCAACAGCATCGCAATACAGAACGAGAGTCAGGCATTAGCCATGTGAGCTATGCCGAATTCTTAATGCCACAAAGGCACCTTATATCTCGCTTCGTAAAAATTAGGTTACGTGATTTCAGGCCAGGATCGTTTTTGTCGAGGCCAGAGTAAAATTAATTGCGGATTCTCGATTTTTTGAAAGAGTATTGTGGTCAGACGAAGCAACATTTAAAAGTAATAGTGAAGTAAATCATCATAATTTACATTATAGGTTACACGAAAATCCACACTGAATGTGAAAATGTGTGGAGCATAAACACGTGGTGCGGCATCCTTGGTGACCAAGTAATTAAACCCTACTTCTTTGAAGAAACGGTAATGGGAATGTGTACAGCAATTTTTTTAATAAATGAATTGTCAGTGATCCTCGAAAACATGCCGTTAGAAACAAGAAGAGATATGTAGTTCCAACATGATGGTTGTCCTGCACATTTTGCTGTACATGTGAGAGAAAACTTAAATAAAATGTTTCCAAATAAATGGATTGGGAGAGTATCCGAAATTTCTTGGCCAGCTAGATCACCAGATCTGATATGTTTAGACTATCATTTTTGGGGAAGGGTGAAACATATTGTTTATCAAAACCGTCCGCAAAGTGGAGAAAAAAATTAAGATAAGAACTAAAGTAAACGTGTAGATCCATAAGCAGAAATAAGCTAGTTCAATAATTTTTTTATGATTATTGTAATCTATTCTTTTAATGTGATAAGTATCACCCTTTGATCTGGCATCTCTAAAGTATTGAGTATCATCTATTCCCTTCTACATAAGCTATAAATGTAAAATATCTTTTATAATACTCGTATCAACCACAACATTATAACTATGGATCAGTAATGGAAAAATTAGATCTTAATGATGAAGTAATGTAACATTGCTTTGATGATTATCAAACCTACTTGTCATTTTCATAGCCCACTGCAAGAAATGTACTAAAATTTTTATAGTCGGGGAAATAATGGTTGATACCTTGAAAACGACTAGGAATAGGTATATGCATCCTTTATACCTATCGACGGAGAATTTATTTCTGCATTGAATGGTATAATTAGAAATATAATGTTACATTTGAAAAAAAGGAATTTTCTAAGGTTAAATGTATCCGAATTGACAATCGATTTATAAACACTCTGTATACAATTTAGTGGTTCTTTTGACAGTATTTGGTACGGACAAATATTTTTCTTGGGTACTAGTAAAATGACATCATTATCTTTAATGGTTTGCAAAATATGGTACGTTTTCGAAAGATATGAAAACGTCAAAATTATGACAAAATCGTAAATATCTCGAAAACGGTTGAAGTTAGGGATAGAGAACTTTAGTGAAAATTGTATTCAAATAATCTTTAGAATTCATTGAGGTAAGGAAAAACATATGATTCCATTTAAAATAGGAAAATTGTTATCTACTTCCGGTGCAATGGAACGTTTCCAGAAGTTAAAAATATTTTCATGCAATTCTTTAGGTGGGGTTTTGTTATTAATTTTTTTGTCGCATTAGTCTAGCTGCAATAGATCGCGAGAAAAAGATAGTGGACGAGTGGTCTGAAACACCCTGTATATAACTTACTATTGTATGAATAAATAAATGTCCACAATCTCTATACACCTTTTTTAACGTTATATCAATGCAAGTTTACTTGTTAGTTATTTACAATAGATGTACTACATCAAAAGTAAGAATATTGAAAAAGAAGCGGTTTACTTGCTTATTTCTCAGTCAATTAAAGGGACGAACTTTCTATGGAAAACTTCCTAGAAGAACAAAATAAAATTTTTATTTTATTATATTTAGATACTTTTTGTAATAATAAGTATACCAAAACAATTTCATGTATGGCCTTGTTCATATTTTTCATTTTACTATTAAGTGGACATCATCTTAATTTTTAAAGTTTAAAACTCGAAACATCTAATCCACATTTTATGCAAAAATTGCAACAAATGTAATTAGATTTGGGCCGACATAAACAGCAATAGGAATAAAACATTAAAAAAAGAATAACTATTTTTTTTAAATCACTATTAAAATAATTTTTAATAAAAATAAGATTTTTCCATATTTTCTAGACTTTTCAATAAAAAATGCCATGTCTGATAGATTATTTATTTCTTCTTCAGTCCCAAGTACCTCTTCAGGTGCCCGGTGATTATTTATTTATACATCCATATTAAGAAATTTTTATAAAAAACCTTAAACAGATTTTTGTAACTGAAGTAATGGTTTCAGTAAATTTATTTCTTCAAATAAATTATATAAGAACACATTTTAAATATTTGCACAAGTTATGCCATCTGGTCACGTGCGAGTAATCGATGGCTAAAATAAACAAAGGAAAGGTATATATGCCGACAATCATGCCGAAAGATAATCCCCTTGATGTTATGCGACAAAGTTGCCGCAACATATTCAGCTAGATTTACATTCGCAGTATTTTGCTTTACAGTTTCCGCAGAAGAATTCAATAACAAAATAATTCTTAGAATTTACATACGCACAGTGGCTGGTAGATTAAAGGAGATGTATCATTCTGTATGTTTCCTTATGCCTTATTTTCCCTATGTCATCTTTTTTTTGAATCGATAGTACAGTGTGCGATAAACAGTTATTATGCATCTGATCCGTTATCTACCTATAAAGATTATTTTAATTATAGGTGTTAATTTTCACGCTTTAATTAACCATAATTTTTGGCCACCAAAATTTACAACTCCTTCTATTGCATTTACAGTTGAATAACCCCTACTAAATCAATATTACAAGGCTTCTCCGATAACTGGTAATGGACTAATAGGCTAATAATTACTTGAATCTGTCATATTAGTTTTATCCGGTTTAGGAATAACCTTAACTAATTGAGTTTCCAGTAAACCGTAAAAATGCCTCCGTCTAAACATTTATTAAACATTTTCACCAAAAAAAGTACGTAAAGGTTACACAGCAATGAAACAAAAAACCTGTTGCTTTCATTCATTTGAGTCGGAAGAACGTGAACCTCATTTATTAAACCTGTAATGGAAAACTATTACACCAGGATGTACTTTCTAATTCAACGAATAAAAATTTAATTCAGCGGAAAAGCAAAAACTCCAGACGCATAATTGCTCCGGCAGCAAGGAGTCGTCATACGAGTGCCGTTTTTGCCGTCCCAAGGCAGTGCGCACTTTCTACCTCGTCACGATGAGAAAGAGAGAGAGAAGCCGACACCGCTGACTTGGCTCCGGCATCCACGGCACGGTCGGCGCGGCGGTGATTGCGGGAACGGATTTTTACCATTGCAAAAGAGTTCGCCGCGCGTCTCGACCCAGAACTTGAAATTCTTTCGCGCTTTTATCGCTCGTGCCGTATGGCCACTTGATACGAAGACAATGCCGCTCGCTGACGTTTCTCCACGGACATCGGCATATTAGGGCGGGAGACGCAGGAATTATGCGAAAAGCTATGAAAATGAATATTACATGGGTTCCGGGAAATATCTGATCGCGCCGTTGCATAGCGTTTATTCTCGCGGCCATTATGCATTTACACATAAAGTAGATTTACTTAATCGACACACCTGAAAGAATATTGATGTTGGTGGCGGCTTGTTAAAGTGGGCAAGAAAGGTTAACCTCTGCCTTAAACGATACTTCTCAAACAAAGCGACAATAGTCGTGTTTTTACATAATTTTAACTTTATTATACCGGGTGAGGTTTTTATCTTGAGGCAACATCATAACTCGCAACTTACGCATCGGATCAACAATTTTTGTGAATATAATTTATTCAGTTCGAACACGATTCAAAGCCTATTCATTAATATCAATCTCGACCGTCTCACCCTACTGTAAGTGAGAGCGAGGGTATGTATGTATGTATGTAAGTAAATAGAAAGGTGGTGTTACACTGCGACCTAAAAGATCTATTGTGTCCTATTCTTGCTGCTTTAACAGCTGGCCTCCAATCTATTTCCTTTTAGAAAATGTAGGATGTCAAGGGCCCCAGTCAAGGTAAGTCTCCCTTCGATTTCACATCCTCCCAGGTGCAATGCCCTCGAGTTGCACAGTGCTACGCAGTTTGAGAGGAGGTGGATGGGTGTTTTCATCCTGTTCCCCACAAATCTGCATTCAGGATCTTTTTCCAATCCAAGCTTACTCAGGTGTCCTTTCAGTCTACAATGGCCTGAAAGTATTCCTGTTAATATGCGAACATTGTTCTTACTCAGGTTGATGCATTCTGTAAACCTCTTCTGGTTATAAGTTCCCAGAAGAATTTTACTTTGCCTCATTCCCTGGAGATTTTCCCAGTAACTTGATTTTCTCTACTCCATTTCTATTTTTAGTTTCTTCAGTATTGTACTGCTACTTAACCCGCAAAAGGGTTCAGGCCCTACAAACGGCATTCCAGCCACTTTTTTTGCGAGGTTATCCGTTATTTCGTTTCCTTCCACTCCTGTGTGACTCGGAACCCACAGGAGGGTTACTTTATTTCTTTTGCCTAGCTCATTTAGTTTCCCTAGGCATTCCCAGACCATCTTGGAGCTGATTTCATATGAGAGAGCGAGGGTAACTTTCAAACTTCAAATGGAAATCCCCATCTTTTACCACTAATTTGGATTAATCATGAAAAAATACCTACACTTCTCGCAGGAAAAATCGGGACACCAGCAATCGAGAATTTTAATATTTCTTGGGTGTAAATGCAGCTGTCCGAAGACATTCATTTATCAAAGCCATAAATCACTTATTTAGGTGTATTATTGCGATCAAAAGCAAAGACTAAAAATTTAAATAGAAATATAAATTTATAGAAAGAAAAAGGTTTAATACATAGAATAACACATTGGAGTTAAAGAGCGATGTTCCTCAAAAATACCGAATACGGAACTACTCATGCAAAAAAAAATACAAGAAAAAGGCCTCTTGAATAGATGACTTCATTTAGAAATATTTATGTATTTAACTTGTTTGATGTTATGTATAGATAATTCTTTTTTAAGAAAACATGTGGTGATGGTATTTGTCCGGTGCATCGAAGGCAGCAGATAATTTGTCTGTTATTATAATCGTGCGCAGTGTCAGTATAAAATTCCGACTTATATTTGAACACTTCAAGAATGTATGCATCAAATAGGGTTAACATTTTCTGTACTTTGGAGGTGTTCCTGCAGGATTCATGATATGATAAATCAACAATAATGCAAAGTGCCCTCTTTTGCAGTAAAAAAATACGATCTACGCTTGCACCAGAGCCCCAGTGAATGATTCCGAAAGTCATTTTTGAGTGAAAGTGAGAAAAGTAGTAAGTTTTAAGAATATACGTGTTGCACAGTCTTTTTAAATTATAAAGGGCATAATGTATTTGTGATAAATCGTAACAAAGCTTATCAATGTGGATATTCCATTTGAGATCTTCGTCAATAATGACTCCAAGTAATCTAGAGGATACATTCGATTCTATCAATTACCGTTTAAATTAAAGTTATGAGTGTTATATTTATGTTTATTACGGAACAAAATACATTTATTTTTGTCATTATTACTTTGTAAGTTATTGAGGGAGAGCCACTGACACACTCTAGTATACAAATAATCTGCCAATTCGAAAGCACGTGAAACATCGATTGAGCTGATTAAAATATTAATATCGCGTAAATATTGGCTTTATGCGCAGTATAAAGCGCAATATTTGTAGCTAAGTTTAGTGACAAAGGTAAATCATTTATATAGATTAGGAGAAGTGGAGGGCCCAAAACAGAGCCCTGGAGTACTCCACTATCTACGGTACGTATATTAGATGAGTATCTACTAATCAATACTTTTTGTTTACGATTTGATAAATAGCTTTGAAACCAACTCAAAGAATTGTCTCTAACACCGTAAGTATTTAATTTTTCAAGTAAGATAGTATGATCAACATTATCGAAAGCACAAGATAAATCAATAAACATAGCAAAACAGGGGCTATTTGAATCAATATCGCGGGAAATCTGATTAACAAACTTATACAAGGCAGTGTTAATAAACCGATTAAGAAGGAAACCATGCTGGTAACTAGTAAAAAGACAAAAATTTTATTAAATAAGATAGTAACATTCATTCATTAACGACCGTATTAGGTTTAGAAAAAGGTAGGTAAAATACTGATAGGGCGGTAATTGTCGAGATAATTTGGGTCGCCTTTTTTTGTAAACGGGAATTACATTTGCAAGTTTTAGTATTGAGGTAAATATGCCTCTCTGAAAAGAATAAATTATTAAATAAGATAAAGGTGCTAAGATGTGTGCGTTTCTTAATTAAAAATGAGGAAATGGAATCATGTCCTGCGGATTAGGCGGTACTTAATTTATTAATAGCTCTCAACATATCATTTTCAGTAACAGGGGCAATGAAAAAACAATTGGAAAGATTTAAATGGCTTTTGCCAGCTCGCAATTAGAATTACTGCTTAATGTTGAAGTTGGGATAAATTTAACATTGAAGGCATTATTTATTATATCTGATTACATTCCAAACAGCTTATAACATACGATAGCTAAACACCAGATCTATTTCTGGGAAAACCTAAAAGTGGTTCTCTATTGGAACAATTGTTCCAGCTTGGTATATACGAATTTACGCGTTCGATCCAATTATATCAGAACCAAGGAACTGCTTGAACTTGACCGTAAAAGCGTCAAAGCAATTGTTTCAATTTTTACAAAAGTCACTGCAGATTCAAAAAACACCTGCACAAAATCGGACTCTCTGATGAGACTGAATGCCGGCTGTCTTTAGAAAGATAAGGAAAAAGTTGAGCACATTTTCTACCACTTGACTTGAAACGAACCCATTCGAAAAGAATTTGAGCTACCGTAAGAACTCCACATGGACGGAATAATTCATTAAGCAACGGATATTATCTCTCCTAAGTTTGTAATCCCGCAGTCAAGTTTTATCTTCTCTTCATAAAAGAATCCTTTGGGTGTGACACCCAAAGTTCTAGCTATTGCTATACCATCATAAAGCTGGTATTAAAAACTTTTTTTTAGTTTTTTTAGCAAACGCGTGACAGCTTGCCATTGTTACAACTGGAAACAATAATACGTTAAAACCACAATTTAATTTCCCATTCAGGAAGCACCGAGTCGCCACTGATCGACGGTTATTCAACATACACTCGGTTTTCCCACACTCCCTACCTCACGCGAACCTGGTCTTTGTGTCAAAGAAATATGTGTCACTGGTTATCGGCGGCAATTTTTGTAGTTGTTGAAGGTATGCTAGTAACTGTTCCGCGGGTAATGTGACAGTATCCCATTCACATAATAAATATACGTATTATAAATTATGCGCGGATGATTTTTAATCTACCTAAGCGAAATGATAGGTTAGCTAGCCTACATAATGCCTACCTTTGTCGAAAAAATGCGGTAGCGATATTTATTGATCAAAGTCATTCTACTTTTAAGATAATCTAGTCTGGAAATTTCGAAATCTTCCCACTAAGTGTTCGAGTCGAAAGGAAATTTCTCCTTTGTTGTATTTTAAAATGATTTCCACATAAAACAGCGCCTACAGAGATACAAGAATTAAATTATATTCTTCAGGTTTAATTCATTACTGTGTAACCATGGATGTCATAAGTTGAATAGTAATTTTTTATAACACATCATTAATATTTTTATTCGATAGATGCTTTGTATGACTACTACTTATCTTCTAAACATTTTACACAATTTTGTGATTTGTGGCTTTTATAACTCATTAGCGTGAAAATTTAGCATAAAATTGTAAAAGATAAGTATATAAAGATCTATAAGGCAGAAGGTAGAGTTACAGTTATATAAGTAAGGTATATTGACATCAATATTCAAGTATCAAAGAATTTTGGATTTACTAAAAACAGAATTTGATGAATCCTGTAAACTTTAAACAGCTTGTCGAATAGAGCTTACTTGGGAGTTTCCAGCAATCTATGTGTGTGAAAACGTCTAAAAGTAAGAAAATATTGCGGTAAAATAATAGAACTACAATTTTAAACTATTCAAAATAAAAATGTCAGTAGAAAGTGTAATGATTTTAAGTTTTATCGAGAATATGAATAGAATTTAAATACACTATAAGAAGTTGTAATGACACCTATTCCCTAATTATATAATATTACCGAATTAGCTAAAGCGTCATTTTCTCTGATAGCCGCACAAGACTTAAAACAGATAATTCTGCAAGTGTTGATGCTGAGCTGATTTGGGACTGTGGAAACGCCCTAAATAAGTTAAGCATCCAAAGGAAATTAACATTGGCCGCGGTTTCGAGCCACACAGACCACAAGGAAAATGCGATGACAGGATGAGGTTTGTCAACATCATTCATTGGAGCTGGCTCTTCCTTTGACATTACCAAGTCGTAAACTAAGAAGTCTACTAACGAATGGATACATAAGTCAACATAGCGGTGGCAAAAATCACCAAGACAAGACCAGGCAAAAGAATTAAAAGAACAACGGCCGGTATTTACTAAAGATCAACTAAGTAAAGACAGGAAGACTGTCAAAATAATAGCAGGTCTGTTAACCAGTCAATGTATTCTACATAGTAATCTACCGGGTGAGAAGTTACAACCTGTGGATTGCATTTAGGGCGACTAAAAATGGAAGGAAGCTGCATCACAAATTTATTAAGGCTCGACAGTCGTTATAACTTACCGAAGCAAAATGGGCGTGATATTCTTTTTCCCACTAAACCTCGCTGTCGATGGTATGAATAACAGATTAATAACCAACTGTCTAAGCGAGTTATTGTAAATTATAAATTTTAGTGACAAAGTTCATAAGCAATATCAAAAGAAAGAAAAAGAATGAAAAGGAGTTTTAAAATTCAATAATCAAATAAAATACCAAACATAGATTCTAGAAAACCTAACAATACTAAATGGAGTATACAATTCCATGTTATTTCAATTTTGTACCACCGATATTTATTCTTATGTAAAAGATTTAAAACAGGTGTTGCACTAATATTACATTCGCAACCAATTTGTCTAGATGTCATATTAGAATTTAATTCCACTAAGGTACAAACTTAAATTTCGATATCGCTGACATTTTTCGCTAGGACATTTTTATGTTTGTTATTTATTGATATAAACGTTATTTCAAAACCTCGGGCGATATTACGAATAGTAGTCTAGGAATTGATTTTTCGGGATAATTTACTGCAAATAAATCGCCTGTAACTTCTGCTGAATTGCCACCGTAAAATTGTTTTACAATAAATAGTTTTTCTATAATATTCCATTTGAATATTAACTGGCTTAACAGTAATGGTTTTAACTACTTTCTTACTGCGCCTGAGTAGGTTATCAGAGAAACTAACATGTCCCGGCACCCAAATCAGAGACTCGGTGTAGTCTCGTGTCAGTGCATTGAGGGATTGTTTGCAGTCCCTAACTAGTTTTGACCTAGTTACGGGGTTCGAGGCTGCCTTAATGACAGTCGGGCTGTCAGTCATTATATTAATTTTCCTCCCCATGTAGCCCCCTTTTGAAGGGGAGCCCGAAGATATAAATAGCACTACATGGCTATTTCGATGCATAAAATTTTAATTCTTGTGGCTTTCAGTGAGAACCATCCGCACAGAAAGCTAGAAATTATAAGTATAACGTATTTATTCGAAACACTCGAAGAAAAAACAACCAGATGGTGGCAAAAGAAATATAACTCAGAAAGTGATTAAATTGTAAATGAATAATAAATAATGAGATAGAGGAATAAAAAGAATATGCAGATGTAAGGAAAGCAAACATATTTTCATTTCTTGATGTCAACTTTAAAATACCAGTTACGTTTTTACATAATAGTTTCTTTATTTTTTGTAATCAAACAAAATTACAATTGCTATAATTTCACATTTTTATTAGAAAAAATTGTGTACATATACTCAGTGACATTAGAAGTATTACTCCCAGAAGGAATAATTTGTTCAACTTGAATATTTGGCATCAAAATGACAATGAACAAATAATTGCTTCTAGGTGTAACACTTCTAATGTCACTCAGTATATATAATGATATAATATTTACGGTGCCTTTCTTCTCCATACGGTTTATAAATGTTAAAAATAAATATACGCATTTTCTGTAGAATGTATAAATTTTATGCGGATTTGTTGGAGGTTTACACTATTCAAAATTTCATTAGGTTACCAACCGTTAAGATATAGAATGTTTTATTAACCGGAATTTATAGTTATTGATAAAAACAAATACAAATGTATGCATTTAACATTATGCAAGTAAAATATACATATGTATTTGTAACGTAATGCTAAAATATTCTTAAATACAATGAATACTCACATAATTGTGCTTAAACAGCTGTGAACCACAACTGAATTACCGATTTATTGCAATAACCACTTATTACAAAATCGCTTTTGATGCTATAAATTATAAATCCAATAATAATATCAAGGTCTTTCACGATTTTCCATTGTAAAAGACTGCGGTTTGCTGTTCCTCAACACTAAACAGAAGCATTAATTAATATCCAATCCAAGGTCAAATATTGCAGTATTTTTGCAAATTAAAGATACGTTTATATTATATTACAACTTCAAACGTTTTTAAATAATTTATCGTTTTTCGAAAATACAGGTAATAAAATCAATTTATTCTGTTGAACGACGCTACTAAATGTTACCCTTGTGAATTAAAATAACAAGTTACGCGATGGGATCATTACCTGTTGGTATATACCTCTCTGCCACATCAAGGAAACTCTTCAAGAAACCTTATACAGCATAATCACTAGTAGTGTATTCACTAGGGAAGTCAAGGCTCTGAGAAATATTTTCAGCAGGTTGAACAAGAAAAGAAGAAAAATAAAGACACTGTAGGTAATATCTTTATTACACATTTCGTTTCAATATAAAAGGAGAGAATATTTAACTACAAGCTTATATCAGAAGATTCCCACATAAATTTCTTCAAGTAGTTTTACGGCTCAAGAAACGATATCAAAAGCACACGCGTAAATGTAAACCATAAACAAGATAATAAATGTTTTATACGTAGTTATATACACGTTATGTCTAAATGCATCCGAAAAGTTGCAACCATGTTTCACTCTATCAGAAATAACCAACTTTAAAACTTCACATAAATGGAAGTAAAGTCACATAACGAAGAAGTTTACGCAATAATATATTCTTATCTACCTGTTCGCGCGGTTATCACATTGTGATGGTCGTTAAATATTCTCCACATTGAAAACTTGAATTAGAAGTTCACATGGCGCTATAGCTATTTGAGTAAACATGATACTTGGTTTAAAACTATGCATACAGATACAGATAAAACCCGGAAAAACAATTTTGATAAATTTTAATCATTACATTTCACATGTTTTTATTGATTTTTAGATACTTTGGAGTCTTCTATTTTTTAATTTATTATTACTAAACAAAAATATAAAAGCAAATACACGAAACTTTCTCATTCAAGTTTTAACTTATTGGGTTTCATTCTTTTTCTAATCATATGAAAGAAAATATAAACATCGGGCAGAAAGGTGGAAGCAAGGGCAATAGACTCAAGTAATAAACTCCAAGATCCACTACATCATTTTTCGAACTTCTTTATTTTATGGGTTCTGATTTGGGTTTAATAAAAGACTTATAAGGGGAGTCACTGAAAAAATACATAGTACCACATAATAGACGACTATAAAATTTAACAAAAAGTTTTTACATACTGATGTCCGTGTTTTCAAGGTCAATTTAACGTTATTGTAGAAAATTAAAATATCTTTAATATCTATTAACAAAAAAGCATCGCTCATTGACCGTTAAAAACAACATAATAGAACATCCATTAAATTCAAAAAGATATTAAAGTATTTGCCTTTTAAGAAATTATTCAAATTGACGGCCTTGTTCTTAGATACACTTTCCCAATGTTCATTTTTTCTTACATCCCAAAATGATAAGTTGCGGGGGCAATGGTCGGGTATGTGAGCAGGCATAGTATAGGTTCTCCACGACCAAACCACCTACTTACAAATCTTTGCGAAAAAGTCCTTGGTTTTGAGAAAAGTTGGTTAGTGCGCCATCATTGAATGACGTTTATTTAGACACAACTTTGCAATCGTTTAGATTTAGGCAATCGAAATGAACTTGGATAAGGCAATAATTATCGATCATATCCAAGCACACATTAATAGAAAATTGGTTCTGGATTATGGTTTCATGAAGCTTTATATTTCTGCAATAGTGCATATTACGTAACTTTAAAAAATTATCGCGACTAAAACCTGCTTAACCGGTGAGCAAGATTAATGGCGGAAAACTTTGCCATTGATTTTGCAAGCACTCGTAATATAACTGTACACAAAGTAAATAATTGTATTGTAATAGCAGACACATTTTTTAGACACGAAACACGTGAAGAAGTTGTTCTTTGAGTACTTATCTAACTGATTTACGGTTAACACTTTGCACAACTGATATAATTTTTTTTTCTTTTGCTGATTATGACTATCTTCTATGTACCAAATAGCTTCTACATCTAAAACACTACAATAAGCTTTGGTAATCCCACAGTTATTTTTTGTTCTTTGAAGCAGATATCTTGTCCAATATATTGTCCAAACATTGGAAACAAATAAATAAAATGAGGGTTATTATCTCACAAATCCTTTTATTGAATCAGTCAACTGGTTTCCTGTTAATAACACACCATCAGGCCAGTTAAAAAATGGACCAGAAATATTCAGTCTGCAATAGATGTTAAAAATCAAATAGGTCTCAATGATTACACTGGGTTACCTAAATTAATTTAGTTAATTAAGAAGCAAAAACAAAAAACCCGATAACAACTACAATAAAGAAACCGTAAATCAACATATTAAAGCAGCTTCCAAAGTTATAATATTAATGTAATCGCTAAAATAAAAGCGATAACAATTATGAGTGCAAATCAAAATTATTCAAATAAATCAATTAATATTAAAAATTAAAATACTTACAATTATTGCACCATGGAACTTACTATTTTTAAAAAAAAGTTTTTAAAAACAAAAACTAATATAAATGTAAAATTAATGTAGTGTGCGAATTTCTGCTGAATAATAAGTAAAACTAAAAAGAAAAACCAAAAAATATATTAGTACAAACATTTTTAAATTTTACGTGGCTACACTTATTGTTAGTCAGAATAAATTTGAATATCTAAATGAATATCTGGACGTCAAATTAAAAACGGTCTAGAAAAATTACAAAGCGGAACATCTAATAATAAAAGTTATTGATGTCCATTTGCACCGACTCAATAAGCTTGGTATAACACACAGCAAATAATAATACACACAGCGAATGTCTTATTCTAAGGGTTGCTTAAAATTAAACTGAGCTTAACGTGTCAGTATAAACGGGCATACGTAAGACATAAAATTTAAAAGACAATATACAAACCATGTTGTTAATCAAATAAAATTTTAAATGTGGGTATTGAGTAAAAATGGGTGAAAAATATACATTTTGTTTTTATAGTTTATTAGAGTGTTTGCTTGAACTACTATTTTAAATTCTCAATACCACTGATCCTGTATATTTTAAGGAAATAAAATCATTATTTTTAATTAATATATTAGTATTATCGTCCGCAAAACCAAATGCGTTCTGACTTTCACCGCTATTTACTGCGTAGATATGATTAAGAAAGATTAAAAAGAGCAAGGGAGCAAGTATATTGCCTTGTGGCACACCAATATTAGTGGTTACTTTATCAGAACTAGTGTGCCCTTCTGTTGTATCTAGTTTTAGCACCTGTTGACAATCGGTTAGGTAAGACTAAAACATGTCAATATAGAATAGAAAATCATTCAATTAAAAAAAACTCCCCGATTAAATTATTAAAATGTAAAAAAATTAAAAAAAAAGATTATAAAAATTACGTACATAGTTCCGAAATAGTTCACAAAAACATCCGCCAGATTCAATGAGACCGGTGATCACATATCTAAACCGATGGGTGAAGTGAACAAATTATTGCTAAATTGGAAAGAGAAGCTTGTTCAATGTTAAGCAACTTCTAACATCTCATTTGTACTTTTAGAAGGAAGGTTATCTCTCTCTTTAGATACGTCGAGTTTCAAAAGAATTAAATAAGGCTTTTCCATAGCACATAATCAAATCCTTGTATTATTCAAAAGCTAAAGTAATTTTCAAAGCAATCTGAAGAAACGACCAGCAGCAGAATCAAACAAACACGTAATTAGGAACACAACAATTTTTAACAAATAAACTAAATATAGCAATTTTGGTTCAGTTACGGTCAAAAGAAATTAAACAAAAATTAATGTTTCTTAAAAAGCTATTAACATCTTATAACTTAAAAATAAATCCGTACATTAGTATCTTTTACAAGATTTTATCATTTTATAATCTACTATAGTGTGCTACTATACAGGGTGTATCAAATATAGAGGTAAATATAATAATATGTAGCAGCTGTAATCATATACAATCAAAAAGTCTTAATGCACAGGGGGTCTATCTGTAAGCATTAACGAGAAAAAAATATTTTATAAATGCCGTGGGCTAGAGCCGCACCTGTGCCCAACCTAAATGCTGTCCCGAGTATACCCCCACATACCACTATCATTCAGCCATTACCGCTGTTAGTTTTGTGTGGATCGCCGCTTGGAGTGCAAGCCACTTCGAACATTTTATTTAAATTCTTCCCGTCTCGAAAAAACTATCCTTTTCAGGACCATCATGATTTCATATAAAGAAAATCGAGGCTTGATGCATCGGCAAAAACGCGGGAATGTATAGATAGATAGCAAAATGGCGTGTTTGCAAATTTTCTGTATTTACATTTATTTCTGTGTAATTCGATTCAATTCATTTTGCGTTATATGATTAAATAAATCCAAAAGAAATAACAGATTCATGAGGTACCGTTTATTAACAACTAACTCTCGATTTGACAAAGCAAAAGAAAAATATTTACGTTTCTTGTAACTATTGAAGTCGCATATCCGGTGAAACTCGAACGTCTTATCAGGATATTAAAAATAATACTTTGTAGACTTACGTAGAATGCTATGAACAAAAAAGGAATGTTTATTTTATAAAAAGAAGATATTTAAAATGCAATTTTGTTATTTTTACAAGGGCACACTGGCCGATTGGCCTTTATTCAGAATGACGTTAAATGAACTTACGGCATACCATTAAGAATAATACTAAATGAGTGCAATGCATTTATACATAATACCACGTTTAGCGGGTGCTTAACATGACGTTTCCTTGCATCAGGCCCAGACTAAAGAATTTTTGGCTCTAAATTTTATTTTTTTTATTCTTTAATGATGAAATCCGGTTTCGGTGGGTTTGTGCTTTATATGTCGTGTAGTTAACACTCAAGCAAAATTTACTTTTTTGTTTGATACACCCTGTATATTGCAGTCTTTTCAATGCTATATGGTCAATAATTCTACAACATTTAAAACTTTTCGTCGCTGTTTTATTGTTTTAATGAAATAAAACATATACACCTACATTTAATATTCCAAAGTAGGTTATCCATACTAATAGAGAAAGCTGTGGTAGTTTCTAGTGTTTAACGATAGCGATGAGTATTTTATCGTCTGCTGCATGAAGTACACACAAAGAAGTATGCAAAGTAGCTCTTCTTAGGCATTGATAAATCTTCAGATAAAAAAAAATAATTGCGAGGCAAGCAATCAACAGATGCAACGTTTCTCTCTTCAAATTACGGCGCGGCGCAATATAAATAGACAATATAGAGAACCGTGCTCCCTTTTAAAAAATACAAAATCGTTAAACGTATCTCGGAACTTCGCCGTCTACTCCGTAGGTAACTAGTTTATGAATTCAAAGCGAAAGAATTCTCCTGACGGAGGTAGCTGTGGAGAGCGTTGTCGCTGCAGGGCTATATGCCGCCCATCTAAGTCTCACCTTAGCACCTTTCCCACGCTGCTACACTGTATCGCACACTTTGTGTTCCCTTTCCCCACTGATATTCAGAATGACCAAACGCCATTAACGATTTGTAGGTTCTGTTGTATGCGATTATGCTTTGTGCGGGTATGAGCCCACAGAATTTCTTTCATTGCAATTCTTCGCAACACAGTTTTTCACAGTCCAGATAATTTATGACAAAAAAGTACAGAATCTGCGTGCCTTTGGGATGACAGTAACTCGTACATGAAATACCTGAATACAAAGTGTTGAATTTTTAGATTCAGTATTTTGTATGAACAATAGTGGAAAATTGGTCTGTATATGAAGTAATGAATTGGCTAAGAATGTCACTTTTTTCAATTTTAATCATTTTGTTTAATAATTTTCATACAAAATCAGTTAAAACTTATTTTAATATCTTTAAGGCGCTGATAAGGGTGATATTAATAATTATCGCCCTTCTTGCAGCTTTATCCAAAATTATTGAAAGGTTAATGAAAAAACAGCTAATGGCTTTTCTTAAAAAAATCAAAATTATCACGCCTGCACAGTTCGGCTTCTTGTCCAATTCAAGTACAGCTGATGGCCTGTTCTCGGTCTTCAATGAAGTGTTGGCTAATATTAATAACAAACACTTTACAGCAACTGTGTTCTGGGACTTTTCTAAAGTCTTTGACTGTGTCAGTCATGACATCTTAATAAAACAATTATTTTACTATGAGATCGTACCTTTTCAATAGGAAACAGATCGTGAAAGCAAATAGTTTTTCCTCATCGTGTATGGGAATTGACTCTGGCATTTCTCAAGACTCAGTGCTTGGTCCAATACCTTTCCTTCTTTTTATTAATGACATCACCAATTTAAAGATAAGCGGACAATTATGTCTTTTCGCAAACGGCATTAGCATCACTTGGAGCAGCCTAAACAGGAGCAATGGGACTACTTCTACAGCAGGCAATGGAATACCTACTAGACCTCCTTTCTCTCCACTTGGTGATAATGGGGGACGCAAAAATGGACCATCTCGGACTGCAAGAACTACCAAGTGACAAATATAATCGGAACATAATAATATTGTACATCATGTGGAAGATAACCTTTTGAGATTGAGATCAGACCGAATGATTTCGATATATCTATTTAATAAAAAATTCGAGGTAGAAATCACGATCCGACGAAGATCGAATAAGCTGATTCCAGCTTATCATATACATCTTAGAAGTAGCATATCGTTGGAGATCAGAAAGTGTCAGCCTTTTGCACTTTCCCATGTCCCGTCATCACACTTTCTCTCTTAGGCCTTTTTCTTCCTTTGCTCCGTTATTCTCTCCATCAAGACTGTCGTTCTTTTAGAATCAATTCGACTATATCGATCTTGGTATAACATCAAGTTGAGCGGAGTTCGCAGTTATCTCTCTAAATTCTTCCTTCAATACTTCATCTACTACCTACAGTAAGGTGTGATCGGGGATATCTTCTTGGGCACAGATTAGACATTCGTCATTCTCCATTAAAGCTCTTCAGGTAAGAACGGAATGCCCATAATCCCTGAGGAGTTGTGCCAGATGGTAGTCAATCCTTCTAAGCTTACAAGACACCCAAGCGGCTATGTTGGATATAAATCTATTTCGTACAACAGATGTGTCTAAGATGTTCTGTCTATTCTGACACTTTTTCAATGCAACATGTCTTCATATTTCTTCACTGTTATCGGTTTAATTTGTGACAAAACCATTCTCTACAGTTCTTCCAATTAACAAGACAGCGGAATATCGTACTTTATCAATGCTGTGTGCTCGGATACGGAATTTTTGATTCTTTAGTGAAACCACCTATGTACTTTTCATTTCATGATAAGACGAGACAGGTCACTTGCCATTTTCAGCGTATCCCATACACGACTTTAACGTTGTGACAGCTCTGTTAATTTAATGGAGAACCCCTGCTCATTGTTCTGACGATGATTTTGATGGTGAACATAACTGAAAATAATTAAATATTTATCTGAAATAATTCTCACGTGATTTTAATTTAATTTATTGTTATTTGGTTTGATTCTTGCGTTTTTTTTATTATTAATAGCAACCGTAATAATTTATTTTATTATCATTTAAACCCCACACAAGCTGTACGGCAGCCATTTTTAGCTCAGATTGTACTTCCCTTTCTAACACATATTCCTTACGATTAGTGTAAAAATGCTGAAGCATTTGATGCTAAAATAGTGTACGTAAGTAACACTAGCGATCATTTTCCTGGCGACAAAACATCAAGGCCACCCAGCAGTAAGTGACCCCTTGTCCTTATGTATCTCTTTGCTGGTACAACTGTAGCAAATTTATTTAATTTAGAGTGCATCGAGCTTCTTATAGAATCATTTTTTTTCGTAATTAGCATTTATAACGTCTTCTTGTACTGAAAGAAAAAAAATTTCATAGTACATGTAGGGTATTATCCATGCATATTTTCTAAAAGTGCACAATTAGTGGCTGTTAATGTCTATAAATTACATACTCTGACTATTTCATGTTTTAACCTACGCCATTGACGTGTCACATAAATGTGTGTTTCTTATATATATAGTACTGATGCTGAAAAACGAAGCAAAATTTGCGCTTGTTACAGATTACAATTTGTTTTATACGGACAAAAATCGATGACAGATGCTAAGACACAAAATACGCATACCAGTAAATGAAATAAGAAATAACCTCAAATTGTCACATTCGTGATTATCTAGCTAATGTAGTACTTTTAAGCATTAGCGAATGTTTCCTGGAGTAATAAGTTAAAAATTCAAAGCTTGTTTATGTAATTTTACAAGCCTATTAAAAACGCAAAGTGGTTTTAAGCCAATCACTATATAGTTTGCTTTCATTCCTTCCTATACCTTGATTCCATTCTCCAGCTTAATAGCTTTTTCTGTTAAATCTTCTGAGATGGCTTCGCCTTATCATGCCACTAATCTTGAATTGTTTAAAACTGTTGCAGAAGTCTCTATACGTTCGTTTCTCCACTTCCCTCCAATTCATCTACTTCCAAAAATTCTGAACAATACTCAATTTTTTTTTATATTCAAATTTCCATTGGCTTCAATATGTTATGTAACTACTGTAATCTATCTATATTTTTACATTTATATTTATTATGAATTAATTCTCCATATTTTCTACTTCGACAATGCTAACCTGTAATAGTTCTTTTTCTTTTCCTTTATTAGTAGCATGTAATTACTTTTGTCTGTGTTTATCCTTTCTTCCTAGCTACAATTACTAACTGCTTGGCTGTATCTATTATTTTTCTTCTTTTCTTCTTCGGGTTTTCATTCAATATCTGGATAGTCCAGACAAATATTGACGCTTTGTAAACGGTTTTTACACCAAACATAAACTAGTAAATAGTCTTTTGTATTATAAAAATTATCGACCTCTTTCCTGTATCATACTTCCTATTCATCCAATAATTACATAAATTGATCACCAAGAAGAACTGAGAAGGAATTGTATAAAGTTAACTTAGATCACCGTTTTTAATTTTAACTAATTATACACCTTTAGAATCATCGTGCCATCATGAAAGTACAATTACTCTTCTTCCACATATGCATTTAACCACCCTACAACAGCATCTTGAAGCGAGTTGGAACATATGACGAATCAGTTACCAAATCTAATGAACTTAGCAGATAACATCTACACAGATATAAATGAATGGGCGTACCGCATTGTACCCACAACTGTAAGTAGTTGGGCAATACTTGTATGGGTAAGTAAAAAAATGATTTGCAACTTTTTTAGAGCTTATGAAACGATCGTTAATTCGTAATACAATATAACTACAGTGACTTATACTGTTTTTTCCCACCCACCACAGATATAATTTACTTATATAGTAAGTATAATGGGATCGAGATGGAACGGATTGATGTCGTATCTTTATTACACAAAAGAATCTCTTGCAATAGCTCCGATTAAGTTACACCCGTTTTTACACCGAAAGAGTTGCTTTTAAAGGTAACACTATCTCAACAACTTTTTTTCCTGTATAATATCTGTAACAAGTGAACAATTAAGACGATTAAATTTCATACACCTGATAAGTATACAAGCAGACATTGTAGGTAAATAGAATGTAAAGTATGTAATGTACAACACGTACAGATCAGCTTTAGGATTTAGGATAACTGATAAATTTAACAAAGAAACAAAAAAAGGAAATAAGGGTGAAAATGTTGTGTATGTAACCAACATATCGATGTACTTATTTAATGAATGATAAGCTAAAGAAATCGACCCTTAAATAGATTCGGCTAATATTTTCCTTTTTTCTGAAGAAGCTTTATATATAATATTGAATCCCAGAAAGTTTTTAAATTTCTAATGTTTATAGTTTTCGTGTAAATAACTGTCTAATTTTAATAATAAAACTCATGAGACTACTACACAAAATTTCTTTTATTCCCAAATTCATTTTCCAAATTAAAGAAAGTTTGTGCCACTAATCTCATTTTATTATTAAATTTAAAATCCCAATTTGGACAAGAAAACAAAATTATTAATAACTGTGTAATAAAAGAAGAAAAATGAAAAAGAACCATTTTCGCTACATTAGATTAGATTAGGATCTATTGTGATCCCCTTTTCCTAAAAGACGCTCTCTAATTTTGCCCTCTTAGTTAGTCTTATCATCTTTGAGAGCGGGTTCTTCGTATAGGCGCTGCTAGTTGTGGGATTCTCCACGCCCGTTACTAGAAGAAACATTGTCCTCACCAGGCCGTCGTATTGACACAGCATATGAACTGGTGGTTATACCCCCTGTTGGCAGAATCTGCAGGTTGCGTCACCTGCCAGGCCTATGTTGTATATATGCCTATTTAGTCTACAGTGACCAGTCAGCAGACCGACTATCATTTTGATAGTATTCCTGTCTTTATTCAGTAGATCTCTAGTAAATTCAGAGTTCTGTTTCTTTAGGAACTCTTTTGTCGTCTCTGTACCGGTGATTTTTGCCACCACTCTCTGGAATGATTAGGGCAAGGTGGGGCCAAGGATGGGAAATTAAGCTTTAGAACATTGCAGCAGGATTGCAAAATTGATATACAAGGTTCTAAGTACGCCTTGGTGTAAATCTTTAAACATTTATCTGCTGATGGATGAATTTACAATTTTTCGATGGGTACTCTTGATGTTGTAGAAAATTTTGAAAGAAATGTGTAAATACATCATCTTGCCCACACAAGGGGGCAAGATGGGGTTCTAGTTAAAAATGGGTCGTACAATAAATCTAGGTAAAATAGGTAAAAAAAATAGAATTCTTAAAATATTCTTAAAAAACATGCAGGAACAAAGCTTAAACTCTTTAGAGCGGAAACTACTTAAAATAAAAATACAATAACGATAAGAAATTAAAACTTAATCTTCACAATTGAGACAATAGAAAGACGAACTTATACCACGTTATTCGCACAGCCTCCATGTACCAAACCTCGCATCCATAGCATTGTATCAATACTTCCCCTTACATACTAACATTGAGCGTCATCTTCCTCAACAGAAGGACTGATTATTTCCTTGATGTTTTCTAAAATCTATCTCTTTGCTTTCCTTAAAAATCCGGCTTCTTTGATCTCTTTTGTTTTCTCTTTTGTCATTTTTTTCTTTTAACTCTCCTCAGAACTTCTAGTTGCCTTAGGGATTCTCCAGACTTCTATTTTCTTGGTAGCAGATTTTTATACGTAGTGCTTTCCTTGTTACGCGTTTGATTGAACTGTACTTCATTCCAACATGAGAAATAGGCATTATATCTCGAGAAAGCATAATGGCATATCCAGCATAACGAACCAGACTGAAGAGTGAGATAATGATGTCCCATGTTGCCCCATACCAATAGCCCATCTTGCCCCTTTGGGACATTTTTCTGGTTATGATATATATAACATATTAAATATTTGAAATAAACAAATAACACATTATAGAAAATACATGCAATACATATCAATTAATAAGCACAAAAAAGTGTAGTTGTAAATAATTTACTTATACTTCCGATACTAGCCGTTGAACTCACCATAAAAATAATAACGAAATTCTGGAGTTGCAAAGTTCACGACAAAAGCAATAACTTTGTTATTACGACTAAGTAAAGTTTCCTACATACAACAAACATAAAACAGCACTTTCAGTTTAGGACTGCTATTATTGACAGATGCTTACTGCCGTTTTGTAGATAAGACGATGTCCATCTTGCTCGTGCCTCATCCTTGCCCCACCCTCACCCTATATACCTATTCATTGATGGATTTTTTAATTTGCTATTTGGCAGTGCCGAAATAAGGGCCAGCTCCAACGAATGACCTTAACGAACCTCGCCTGGCCCACAGTTGGGCAGAATTCAATCAAATTAATCAAATAAAATTGAAATAAAAATTTTCAGTGACTGATTAAAAATTGAAATTTTTATTTTCAATCGAAACAAATAATTAAAAATTGAAGTAAATTTAATTTTTAATCTGGCCGGATTGATTTCATTCAACCGTTTTTTTTTTAGTTACTCACACTCAGAGTTCGATATTAATCGATGAACTTTTTAATCAATAAAATTTAATTGTTAGTTGACAATGTATGTTATGTAACATACTAAATATGCGCTTTAACATTTAATTTATCATCTAAAATACCTGCTGGTATTTGACAAATTCCTTTGCAATAAATTCTACCCTCCCCTGATTTAAATGTAGACTTTTTTTGCCTCGGTTTGCAAAAAAAACGGCCTCTGCTTTGTACGCACTTAAATTTAATTTAGTATCTAAACTTCTACTCTATATTGCCCTGCTTAACAAGCAGTTCATTCCGAAAGTCCACGACTGTAGAGGATACGTTCTTCAATGTAAACACTTTGTTGGATATTGCCGCTTGTAACCGTCTTGCCACGATCACCGTTTAATGCCCAGTTGTAACAGGAATACGATACGACTTAGATTTAGTCCATTTCCGATTAAAAATTAATGTTTAACCAATTGATAATTAGATATTTACTTGTCAACTAACAATTAATTTAATTTCGATTAAATCTCCTATTGAAATTTAATTGATTAAAAATTTAATGATTAACTGATAATTAAATTAATTTTGATTAAATCTCCGATTAACAATTTTAATCCGGAATTTAATTGATTAAAAATTTAATCGATTAATGCCCAACTCTGGCCTGGGCAGCTCGTCCGCCGCCTCATTTCCTCCCACGCTCGAGTGGCTAGGGACTGAGGCTAAGGTTTATTTCCTTTGGGTGCCCACTTCATTTAGGGCGCTTACACAGTCCCAAATCAGCTTAGAGTCCACGCTTGTGGGACTAATCGCTTTGGGTGTGGACTGACTGTCAGAGAAGATAGCGACGATTTTATCTGGCTCGGTACATTTCTCAGACACAGGGGTGTATTCAGCAACGCTCAGCCTTGGAACACGTTGTGTCTTTGCTTGAGCTTACCGGA